>JAAEAF010006636.1:58736-73633 GCA_011037195.1 Triatoma infestans
ATCGGACAATAACCTTAAGGGGAAATAGCCTAGGCTCTTCCACAGACATCCTGCTCCGACCAAAGGTCCTAAACTTAATCTCCTCACAGCCCAAACAATCTGTCATAAGATGGATGGGTGTTTCCTCCTCTGTCTCACAGACTCTACAAAATAGATCGGCATGAATCGAATCCCATTACATAGAGATGCCCAGTAAGGGATCCAAGCAGATGCTTGAGGGAGCTCCATGAAAGACACAGCAACATCTCACTAATAGCTCCGTCCGGAGCCCCGATGAGCATTTTGGAGTGCCGACAACCAACTGAGCTCATCCATAAGGATGATGCTGTGAAGCTGTCCATGATTGGAAGCCTGACAGACATGTGCCAGAAGACACGCCGAGCAGGCTCAGGACCAATGAAAGGGAGGGAGGTGCCTAATTTGGCAAACCTATCCACCTCCTCATTCCCAAAAATTCCCATGTGACCTGGCACCCAGACTAAAAGCGCATCCTTCAGAGAAGAAAGCTCTTCTGCCAAATGATCTCCAGGCTCAAAATAGACCGCAGCTCCAGACCTACCATCCATTCTTGGAACGGTCCATGTAACACCGGAGGTAATTATCAGGTATCACACCAGACGGACCGAATCTTGACCAATCTTCTCTAGAAGGTAACCTAACTCTGTAAGAATGCTCGAAAACAAAAGTCTTCATTATTCTGTCAGAAGGAAAACCTGTATTAGGAACCTTCAAAAGCATCTCGCGATGAATAGTAGAATGAACATATCGCTTACCCTACCAAAAACCGGCCTGTTTAATTCTATAACAGGCGCCGGAAGCATATACTTTACTGTTAAATTTTTTTAAATAAATATACATTTAGCAGTTATTCGTGTACGCGTTGGAAATGGATACCTCCCAGTTTTCTTTGAATTTGAAATTTAAGCCATAAATTCCACAAAACCCTCCCCCAAATAATTTTTACCAAAAATAGTTTCAGGTGAAATTGATATGTTTATACATCTGCAGTTCAATACATCGTCTAAACAGTCTAAAAAAATATTCAAAATTATTTATAAATTGTTTAAAATCTTTAAAACAATTCTTCAAAAAACTTAACTACTAGAAGGATTCGGCCATGTTGAAACTTCCAAGTCTTATATCAATTTCTGTCAAGGAGCTACAATCAAAATGAAGCGTCAAATCAGATATAATGGTGGTTAGATTTTTTTATTGCCCCACATCGACATTTCGGCGAATCAATCAGAATTTAAATCAGTAAATATATATAATTAAATGGGCTATGACCTTATGACCTGTCAAAAACAGAATCAAATTTATAATGAATTTTTAAATGAGTTATACTTAAACTGTCAATAAATGTTGGAAAATATTGAAATTACATCTCTGATGTTCTCGTTCTATTATTTATTCTATAGAATTTCGTTTCTTATTATTATACTCTTAATGTATGTTATATAAGATATTTAGAAACATTCTTGAATAAGCCAACATTTTAAGCTATTTTATTCAGTTTTTTTTCCTGCTACTTTATTTCCCTTTATTTCGTACTTTGACTTGTGTTATCTCAATAAATTGGATGCAATTCGAAGTTTCCCAAATAATTTTTAAATTGATTAAATTTTCTTATTGATCGCGTGTGTCACGAATGTTTATTGTGGGAGCTCAAAGGTCTCCTACACTGTATCTACTCCCATATTCTGAATTCCTTTTCCTGAAATCCACCTCCTCTATCTATCCAATCCTAGCTGGAGTGCCCCAGGACAGCTTGTATACCATTATGCTGCTGACATCACGGTAAACCTCAACACTACCAAACTCATCTACGCAGACTATACAGCAATCCTTTCACATCATATTGATCAGGAGTTCCTTGCAAATCCCGATCTCCACTCACTTGAATTCTGCTTAATGAAATAAAGAATAAATACCAACCCTAATAAATCACAATACATAGTTTTCACGCTAAACAAAAATGTATCCCTTCTTTTTGTAGTACTCCTATACCTCCCGCAATCCGCGTTCTTTACCTTGAACAAGCGACTCGCATAGAATCCCCTTACATGACTTAAACCAATCACCTTCAACCAATGCTTCCAACTTCTGGACAAACCAATGAACTAATACTTCTGAACAAAAGATAACTTTATATATCTCACTGCACGCTCAAATTTAGACAAAACAGTCATAGAGTTGTTGCGGCTAGAACTGCTAAACGTTCAAATTTAGAATTAAAATACTTCATTAAAAAAAAAATAAAAATCACCCGTTGTATCGTCAACGGCTCTTTAGACGTCTTCAACCACACACTATTCACACCGACTTGAATATCCTTCCGTTTGCCAACAACCTTGTTTTCGTTTTATATAAACAAAAATATTCTGACGGCGCAAGCACACACACACAAAATTTTCATTTATTGAAGAAAAGTGGAAAAATTAATTTACATATATTTTTAATTGATAACACAATTTTCTTTTAAAAATTTGGAATATTTACTTCATGTTTATTTACCCCAATATTTACCCAAAAAGTAAAATAAAACTGCCCTATTATTAAATAGGTAATAGTGGAATCGAATCATAAATTATAAGTAAAAAAAAAAGTAAAAAGATTTAAAAGGAAGCCCTAACATCCCAGCTCCTTCAGATTTCTTCCTAATATCCGATCGTCTTTTTCGGAAAAACTAAAAAAGGAAGAACTAGAAATAAGAGTATAGGTTTACATATGTATGAAATTTGTTGATGGAAGATCGTTAGAGCACTGTAATATATTTCACAGAATGTAATGTAATCGTCGTTAATAACTGCTGCAGTTGAAGTGACTCTAAATAAAAAAATAAATTATAGCAAAATAGTTAAGTTGAAGAGCGATTTTTATTTTACTTGGGAACAGTTTCTTTTGACTATAGAATTTTCTGAACAGTCCCTTGGGATTGTATGACAGCAAAATTGATGAACAGATTTTGTATTACACTGAAAAGAATATAAACCTCATCCCTGGAGGAAATATTCAAAAGATTGAAGGACTTTTACTTTCTGATAAACAAGAATAATGTGTTGGCAGTTATGCTAGACCAGCAAAACATGGCTGTTATGATGGTCAAACATATCTTGGTCAGAAAAATTTATCAGTCTGGTCTGACCAATTCCTAAATGAATGGTGTTCTTCTTCTGCTGATAGTAATACTTTCTTATAACTAATAATAGTAAAGCGATAGAATAAGATGTCTGTTTACAAGCTAAATATAGAAATAATATTTTAGCCGAATGAAAACTAAAATTTAATTAATGACAGTTTGATAAGAAGCAAGATCTAATGGAATAACTTGGAAAATCATTAATTAACTGCTTTAGTCTAATTAGAAATAATTTTAAAATGATAATTGGAAAAATTAGTAGGAAAATATATTGTAGTTAGAGCCGCATTTAGTCAATTTTAAATATCTTAATTAAGACTGTTCTTAAGATAGAAAATGATTTAACCGTATTAGAAGCCAAAAAGCAAATTTTATTCAGTACTTATTGGTGCTGATAGAAATTTAGAAAAAAAAAATCTAAGGAATAAATTTTCGGGTTTGGAGAACCATTTGGTCTATATTTTGTACCAACTTTGTTCCATAGCAATATCTGTTAATTACGGCCTATATGTGGCCACACAACTTATTACTCGTAATATATAAACTAACGATTCCTTCCATCCATTTATGTATTCTATTTTTTGTTATGTTGAATAAGGATTCTAGATAAATTTGCCAGGAATAAGAGCAGCGGACTATCCAGTTTTGAAAAAAAAATTGACAATGAGAAATTCCCAATCTCAAAAGTTAGAAATTTATAGCAAAAAGTGTGACCAAAACATGAGTCTAAATCCGGACACCGGTCTATTTGGCTCAAATATTCCATATCATTAATAATTATTCCATATCCAGTGATCTAACTGAGTTTCAGAAGTCGTCATCCATCATTAGATAATCCAATGTTTTTTACATCTCCAAAAATTTAGAACAATCGATTGCCCAGTCAAAGAATAAACTCTTTCTCAAAACTATTGGTGATTTCTGAGTCTTAACCAGTTGTGTTACCAAATCGACAAATCTAGCCACGAATGTTTCAATGTAATGACTGAATGTAGGAATACTACAAGAAAGAATCTGTTGGCCTCTTACTTTCACCAGATTTGTACATTCACTCTTCACCATCCACATTATTTTTGCAATAGTAAGTTCAAATAAGTAAAAGGCTTAACAACATATGACAATAAAACGACGTACAAAATAATGAAGAATTGAATTATACCCAAAAAAATTCTGACATGCAATTCTCAATCCTGCTGCTGTCTACTTCAACAACAATACTTTTCCTGTTTGCATTCTTGGCGCTGTTACTTTGGGTTCTTCATTGACTACAAGTCAGTGGGGGCCTATATACAAGACTTAATGGCAAGCAATGTCAGATTTTGTTTTAAAATTCGTAATGATCTGAATTACTGAATGATCCTTGCTTCATAACTTCTTGCTCCACACTTAACAACCCGGACTAATGGTTTGTCTATTCTAACCATTTAGTTAGACTAAGTTTTTTGAGTTATTCTTAAACTACTTTGACAAGTAATTCATGGCTGTTTCCAAATTTCTCTCTACGAAACGAGTTGAAAATCTTGTTTACAAACGTTTTTCGCAAATCCAGTCGGCAAGACAAAATATTATACTATCACATACTGCTGTGCATTTTGCCGTCCGAATCGCCCATGGCCATGAAATTTCCATAAATTATCCCATAAAGTATCTAATGGCCAGCACATTCCTCTTTATTGCAAGAAAACCAGGATTAGATTCCCGTGAGGATTCAAATAGTATTGACTTATAGGATAGTGGGGGGAGTTGACTAAAAATTAACAAAAAAAAATGAGGACTTACTATTAGTAGCAAAACTGTTATTGAAAGACGATACTAAATGGCAAAGGGAAAGCATGCCTCTCGTTTGGACCTTCATGGGCTGTTGTATCAAGCGTTTAGTTTTTTATATACATCTTTTTTCTTTTTTTCTTTTCTTTTTTTTCAACAAAAGCTTATGCCTAAAAAAAAGCTGACCTATAAAATATATAAAAGGTAGAAGTTACTGTTGTTACTCATTATTACTGTAGTCGGCTAAAATTCTGTAAAACCCTGCCAGACAATAAATTCATGGAAACTTAATTAATGAATAGCAGTTTTATTTAATGAAAAAATATCATTCAAATAAAGCTTTAAAAAAGTAAATTAACATAGAATTTTTATAGTAAGAAGCTTGAGCTTATTTATATATATTTACACAAAATTTTTCGAATTCATTCATTTATTTTGTAAAAAAAAAAAAGCAAAATGTTTATGGTAGTTTGAGGGGGGTAAGTAGAGACAAGTTTATCTGTGTTCACAGCTCACTGACTCCAGGGACATTTATATTACTTTTGTTAAACCGTCTCCAACACATTCCACCACTGCCGCGGAGAAGTTATAGAAAGAGAGAAGAATTGAGCGCAGAAAAAGGACTACGTGTCTCAAGCCCTCCCCCTCCCACTTCTTTCATTCTGTCTTCTTCAAGATAAAGTAGTTTTGTCAGTACATTCTACCTGATTTTCATCTTTCTTTTCTTTTGAAAGATATTTCTTTCATATTTATATTGGATTTTCTTATCACTACTCTTCTTTCTCTTCATTTTCTATTTTTTGGGTTAAACTTTTTTAAAAATTTACCAGAAAGACCATTCCGTGCACTGACAACTTGTTTAGTCCATTCAGAGGATTTCATTTTCTTTTATCTGTGGAAACAAAATTATAGCGATCAACAATATAAGCATATTATATATATTTATTTATTTTTACATTGACATTGGTAAAAAATTCTAAAGTTGTGTTGTGACATTAAATACATTTAGAATTAAATACAAATTAATAACTTTCTACAATTAAACGAGGAAATAAAACAGAACAATTTTTTTAACATAAAGCAATAAAATTAAGCTTATTTATAATAAAAATTTTTCTCAATTTCTAAACAATAAGTAATAAAGTTATAAACGTCAGAGAGATGGATTTTATCTTTAATGAACGGAAAAGTTCTCTCCTGTCTATAGAAAATATTTTAATTAATATTTGTTTGTCTGTATATTAAATATCCTGGACAATGAATACAAATATGGACTAGACTATCTTTCTCATCTACATTGGCTGTTAATTTCAAAACTTTATCTTATTATATGAAGAACAATATAAGTTGTTGTGGTTAGGTCTGCAAAGCTGGAAAACATCAGAGAATTCTTCCTCTTATTAGACAGCCTCATTTTGTGGACATCTTTGATGAAAAAAAAAAAATTTCTGATGAATAAAGAAGCTGCCTGAAGTCATTCTAACTGGACTAATTAACTTTATAATTTAAAAAAAAATAAAAATTAAATTTTTGGGAACATTATCAACTATAAGCTCTTTAGCTTGCTGGCAGGATGCGAGTGGTTGGTGACGGTGAAAATGGTGACAAACAAACTGATCTGAACTCGATAATTCATATTTTACGGTTAGCTGTATTAGGAGAGAAAAGAGTTATGCTGTAATTTACAATGACCGAAAATAGAGTGATGATTGTCATTAGCAAGATGGTAGCGTTGGCTGATAAGTATCCCTTGTAGAGCGATGATGTGGCTAATTACAAAGCTTGCCTGTCCTAACTATAAATTAAGGGAGGCTAATTTGGTTAATCTCCCAAGGTTGAGGCTTGTGACAATTGTCAGAGCTGACTGGCTTATCTTTTAAACTTGGATTTCGCGGCTGGCTGTTTTATGCCACTTTATTTAGTTTTTGCTACAGCTTCTAGCTGTCAGAATTGAAGCCCATTCGCCAAATACATTGTAGTGGGCGTGACGAGAAGTTAATGCGTAGTTGATGTACGTTTGGTGTCTGAAAGGTGGAGCCTCGTTGCGGCTGGTAATGGTAACCTATTGAGTCCTGCTTTTGTATGGCGAATTTGTTGGTGATTTATTGCTTCTTACTTCAAACTATCATTAATTAAATTTTGTTTTCATTTGGCTAAAATATTATTTCTAAATTTAGTTTGTAAACATATTTAGCTTATGGGAATACATAGGCTCCTGCAGGGGCCGCCTCCCATCACCTCTAGACATGATCGTAATAACCAGAGGTTGATTGAGGAAATCAAGGCGGACTATCTTCTGGGGATGCCAACGGATAGGACGGTTCCTAAGTATTTTTTCGAAAGGAACTTCCATATTGTCATACCGAGCAGAGGCGAATGGGGCTGTGACCCACCCCTGTTCGGTAACTCGATCTGGTATACAGATGGATCCAAAACTCCGACTGGGGTCGGAGCTGGGGTCTACGGGGGCAGGCCTAAAGTTAAAATTAAGGCCAGCCTAGGGAAGTACGCCACGGTCTTTCAGGCTGAAGTCGTGGCGTTACAACTCTGCGCTAGGGAGATCATAAGGCAAAGGATAGTAG
The DNA here is from genome assembly GCA_011037195.1 of Triatoma infestans. NCBI lineage: Eukaryota > Metazoa > Arthropoda > Insecta > Hemiptera > Reduviidae > Triatoma > Triatoma infestans. The sequence continues at coordinate 66,225 of JAAEAF010006636.1, forward strand.
ATAGAAGAGTGGCCATATACTCCGACAGTCAGGCAGCCCTGAAGGCACTTTCCTCACACCAAATAGTCTCAAGACTGGTGTGGGACTGCCTACTTGCCCTCACCGAGGTGGGTACTCGGAATAAACTGACACTCGTCTGGGTGCCGGGACATGCGGGGTTCCTGGGCAATGAAAGGGCGGATGCCCTAGCGAGGGAGGGCTCGCAGGATACCTTCATAGGCCCCGAACCCTTCTGCGGCTTGTCCAGGAGCCTCATCCAAACTTCTATCAAGGGGTGGATAGAAGATCAGCGTCTGCATTGCTGGGAGGGTACACCAGGACAGAGGCAGGCAAAGCTCTTCATTAAAAGACATTTGCCTAAATTTACCAAAGACCTACTGAGCCAAACCCGAAGGGATATAAGGTTAATTGTGGGTCTACTAACAGGGCATTGTAGGCTGAATAGACACATGCACCACCTACAACTTGCGGATAGTGCGGTATGCCGATTCTGCAAGGTAGAGGAGGAGACCCCGGCGCACATCCTTTGTGAGTGCGCCGGCCTGGCGAGGATTAGGTTTCTTCAACTGGGGACGGGCAGTCCCGAAGCTGAAAGCTTCATGACGGAGCCGCTCTCAGCTTTGCTAGGATTGATTAGGAGGGTAAAGCTGGGGGCTGTTCTGTAACTTAAGGGGATCCACAATAGACCTCAATTTGTAGGCCGCAGTGGAATGAGGCTCCCCCCCCCCCGATTCTATTCTATTCTATTCTAGCTTGTAAACAGACATTAATAATCCAACTTCAAGATGTACTCGGGGCAAGGTGAAAAGTTCTCAACATAGCCCATAGATGGCACTGCTACAAATGAAATTACTGTTTTGTTATGTTGGCACACTTGTTGCAAAAGTAAATACCAAATGTGAATTTGTTCAGACAAATAGTTTATTTTATATGGCTGTTTAAAGCAAGCGTGAGGTGTGTTTTTGACGAAATGAATAAACTTGAATACCGTTCCGTCATCAAATTCTTCGTATTGGATGGTTTATCGCCAACAGAAATTCCTCCAAAGTTGGTGAAAGTGTATAATGAGTCTGCACTCAACAGTGAAAAAATTGGCAACTGAGTTTAATGAGTATATCGATTGAAGATGATCCACTTGAAGGACGGTCAAAAACTGCAACTACCGAAGAAAATATCTAGAAGGTACACTATATGGTTCTAGATGATTGATGATTGAAGGGTTATGAGATAGGGCATCTCAGAAGAAAGATAAGGCTGTAGGCATCTCAGAAGAAAGAGTACGGCACATTTTACACGAAGAACTCAGCAAGATGTTTTGCATTTGTTAAATGCTGATCACAAACAAAATGAGGAATCGAGTTTCTCAGCAATGTTTGTACCTTTTTAAGAAGAATCCACTGATTTTTCTGTGCCGATTTGTTACGATGGCTGAAATGTGGGTTCACCGCTTTACAGCTGAGTCAAAACAACAGGTCAAACGGTAGAACAATTCAACAATTGAACAACGGTAGAATCCGTTAGCTCTGCACCGAAGAAAGCAAAGACAATTACAACAGCTAGAAGGCTAGTGTTTTTTTGGGATTCCAAAGGGATTCTTTTAATTGACTATCTACCAAAGGGTCAAACAATTAATCTGGAATCTACGCAGATCTTCTTGACCAGCTAGATGAAAAAATTAGAGAGAAAAGGCCTAGTTTGTAAAAAAAAAAAATCCTCTTTCACCAGGACAATGCACCCGCCCACAATAATATTAAGACTGTCCTTAAGATAAAAAATGATTTAACCATAATTAAAAGCCAAAAAGCAAATTTTATTCTGTACTTTTTGCTGCTGATAGAAATTAGAAAAAATCTAGGGAATGAATTTTACGGATTTGGAGAACCATTTGGTCTGTTTCCAAACTTTGCTCCATAGCAGTATCGGTTAACATATGTGTCCTCACTACTTATTAAAATATGTAGACTAACCATTCCTTTCATCCATTTATATATTCTATTTCCTGTTATGTTGAATAAGGATTCTAGATAAATTTGCCAGGAATAAGAGCAGCGGACTATCCAGTTTTGAAAAAAAAATTGACAATGAGAAATTCCCAATCTCAAAAGTTAGAAATTTGTAGCAAAAAGTGTGACCAAAACATTAGTCTAAATCCGGACACCGGTCTATTTGGCTCAAATATTCCATATCATTAATAATTATTCCATATCCAGTGATCTAACTGAGTTTCAGAAGTCGTCATCCATCATTAGATAATCCAATGTTTTTTACATCTCCAAAAATTTAGAACAATCGATTGAATCCAGTCAAAGAATAAACTCTTTCTCAAAACTATTGGTGATTTCTGAGTCTTAACCAGTTGTGTTACCAAATCGACAAATGTAGCCACGAATGTTTCAATCTAATGACTGAATGTAGGAATACTACAAGAAAGAATATTTGGCCTCTTACTTTCATCAGATTTGCACATTCACCCTTCACCATCCACATTATTTTTGCAATAGTAAGTTCAAATAAGTTAAAGACTTATGACGATAAAACGACGTACAAAATAATGAAGAATTGAATTATACCCAAAAAAAATTCTGACATGCAATTCTCAATCCTGCTGCTGTCTACTCCAACAACAATACTTTTCCTGTTTGCATTCTTAGCGCTGTTACTTTGGGTTCTTCATTTACTACAAGCCAGTGGGGGGCCTATATACAAGACTTAATGGCAAGCAATGTCAGATTTTGTTTTAAAACTCGGAATGATCACAATTACTTAAGTAATTACTTAAGTAACTCCTTGCTTTATAACTCCTTTCTCCACTTTATAACTCCTTTCTCCCGGACTAATGGTCTAGACTAAGTCTTTTGAGTTATACAACTAAAATTCCTAAACTACTTTGACAAGTAATTCATGGCTGTTTCCAAATTTCTCTCTACGAAACGAGTTGAAAATCTTGTTTACAAACGTTTTTCGCAAATCCAGTCGGCAAGACAAAATATTATACTATCACATACTGCTGTGCATTTTGCCGTCCGAATCGCCCATGGCCATGAAATTTCCATAAATTATCCCATAAAGTATCTAATGGCCAGCACATTCCTCTTTATTGCAAGAAAACCAGGATTAGATTCCCGTGAGGATTCAAATAGTATTGACTTATAGGATAGTGGGGGGAGTTGACTAAAAATTAACAAAAAAAAATGAGGACTTACTATTAGTAGCAAAACTGTTATTGAAAGACGATACTAAATGGCAAAGGGAAAGCATGCCTCTCGTTTGGACCTTCATGGGCTGTTGTATCAAGCGTTTAGTTTTTTATATACATCTTTTTTCTTTTTTTTTTTCTTTTTTTTCAACAAAAGCTTATGCCTAAAAAAAAGCTGACCTATAAAATATATAAAAGGTAGAAGTTACTGTTGTTACTCATTATTACTGTAGTCGGCTAAAATTCTGTAAAACCCTGCCAGACAATAAATTCATGGAAACTTAATTAATGAATAGCAGTTTTATTTAATGAAAAAATATCATTCAAATAAAGCTTTAAAAAAGTAAATTAACATAGAATTTTTATAGTAAGAAGCTTGATCTTTATATATATATATATATATAAAAGTAGAAATGGAAAAAAATTACAAATTTTTCGAATTCAATAATTTATTTTGTAAAAAAAAAAAAGCAAAATGTTTATGGTAGTTTGAGGGGGGGGAAGTAGAGACAAGTTTATCTGTGTTCACAGCTCACTGACTCCAGGGACATTTATATTACTTTTGTTAAACCGTCTCCAACACATTCCACCACTGCCGCGGAGAAGTTATAGAAAGAGAGAAGAATTGAGCGCAGAAAAAGGACTACGTGTCTCAAAACCCTCCCCCTCCCACTTCTTTCATTCTGTCTTCTTCAAGATAATGTAGTTTTGTCAGTATATTCTACCTGATTTTCTTCTTTCTTTTCTTTTGAAAAACATTTCTTTCATATTTATATTGGATTTTCTTATCACTACTCTTCTTTCTCTTCATTTTCTATTTTTTTGGGTTAAACTTTTTAAAAAATTTACCAGAAAGACCATTCTGTGCACTGACAACTTGTTTAGTCCATTCAGAGGATTTCATTTTCTTTTATCTGTGGAAACAAAATTATAGCGATCAACAATATAAGCATATTATATATATTTATTTATTTTTACATTGACATTGGTAAAAAATTCTAAAGTTGTGTTGTGACATTAAATACATTTAGAATTAAATACAAATTAATAACTTTCTACAATTAAACGAGGAAATAAAACAGAACAATTTTTTTTAACATAAAGCAATAAAATTAAGCTTATTTATAATAAAAATTTTTCTCAATTTCTAAACAATAAGTAATAAAGTTATAAACGTCAGAGAGATGGATTTTATCTTTAATGAACGGAAAAGTTCTCTCCTGTCTATAGAAAATATTTTAATTAATATTTGTTTGTCTGTATATTAAATATCCTGGACAATGAATACAAATATGGACTAGACTATCTTTCTCATCTACATTGGCTGTTAATTTCAAAACTTTATCTTATTATATGAAGAACAATATAAGTTGTTGTGGTTAGGTCTGCAAAGCTGGAAAACATCAGAGAATTCTTCCTCTTATTAGACAGCCTCATTTTGTGGACATCTTTGATGAAAAAAAAAAAAATTCTGATGAATAAATAAGCTGCCTGAAGTCATTCTAACTGGACTAATTAACTTTATAATTTAAAAAAAAATTAAAATTAAATTTTTGGGAACATTATCAACTATAAGCTCTTTAGCTTGCTGGCAGGATGCTAGTGGTTGGTGAGGTGAAAATGGTGACACACAAACTGATCTGAACACGATAATTTATATTTTACGGTTAGCTGTATTAGGAGAGAAAAGAGTTATGCCGTAATTTGCAATGACCGAAAATAGAGTGATGATTGTCGTTAGCAAGATGGCTGATAAGTATCCCTTGTAGAGCGATGATGTGGCTAATTACAAAGCTTGCCTGTCCTAACTATAAATTAAGGGAGGCTAATTTGGTTAATCTCCCAAGGTTGAGGCTTGTGACAATTGTCAGAGCTGACTGGCTTATCTTTTAAACTTGGATTTCGCGGCTGGCTGTTTTATGCCACTTTATTTAGTTTTTGCTACAGCTTCTAGCTGTCAGAATTGAAGCCCATTCGCCAAATACATTGTAGTGGGCGTGACGAGAAGTTAATGCGTAGTTGATGTACGTTTGGTGTCTGAAAGGTGGAGCCTCGTTGCGGCTGGTAATGGTAACCTATTGAGTCCTGCTTTTGTATGGCGAATTTGTTGGTGATTTATTGCTTCTTACTTCAAACTATCATTAATTAAATTTTGTTTTCATTTGGCTAAAATATTATTTCTAAATTTAGTTTGTAAACATATTTAGCTTATGGGAATACATAGGCTCCTGCAGGGGCCGCCTCCCATCACCTCTAGACATGATCGTAATAACCAGAGGTTGATTGAGGAAATCAAGGCGGACTATCTTCTGGGGATGCCAACGGATAGGACGGTTCCTAAGTATTTTTTCGAAAGGAACTTCCATATTGTCATACCGAGCAGAGGCGAATGGGGCTGTGACCCACCCCTGTTCGGTAACTCGATCTGGTATACAGATGGATCCAAAACTCCGACTGGGGTCGGAGCTGGGGTCTACGGGGGCAGGCCTAAAGTTAAAATTAAGGCCAGCCTAGGGAAGTACGCCACGGTCTTTCAGGCTGAAGTCGTGGCGTTACAACTCTGCGCTAGGGAGATCATAAGGCAAAGGATAGTAGATAGAAGAGTGGCCATATACTCCGACAGTCAGGCAGCCCTGAAGGCACTTTCCTCACACCAAATAGTCTCAAGACTGGTGTGGGACTGCCTACTTGCCCTCACCGAGGTGGGTACTCGGAATAAACTGACACTCGCCTGGGTGCCGGGACATGCGGGGTTCCTGGGCAATGAGAGGGCGGATGCCCTAGCGAGGGAGGGCTCGCAGGATACCTTTATAGGCCCCGAACCCTTCTGCGGCTTGTCCAGGAGCCTCATTCAAACTTCTATCAGGGGGTGGATAGAAGATCAGCGTCTGCGTTGGTGGGAGGGAACACCAGGACAGAGGCAGGCAAAGCTCTTCATTAAAAGACATTTGCCTAATTTACCAAAGACCTACTGACCTACTATGGGATATAAGGTTAATTGTGTCTACTAACAGGGCATTGTAGGCTGAATAGACACATGCACCACCTACAACTTGCGGATAGTGCGGTATGCCGATTCTGCAAGGTAGAGGAGGAGACCCCGGCGCACATCCTTTGTGAGTGCGCCGGCCTGGCGAGGATTAGGTTTCTTCAACTGGGGACGGGCAGTCCCGAAGCTGAAAGCTTCATGACGGAGCCGCTCTCAGCTTTGCTAGGATTGATTAGGAGGGTAAAGCTGGGGGCTGTTCTGTAACTTAAGGGGATCCACAATAGACCTCAATTTGTAGGCCGCAGTGGAATGAGGCTCCCCCCCCCCCGATTCTATTCTATTCTATTCTAGCTTGTAAACAGACATTAATAATCCAACTTCAAGATGTACTCGGGGCAAGGTGAAAAGTTCTCAACATAGCCCATAGATGGCACTGCTACAAATGAAATTACTGTTTTGTTATGTTGGCACACTTGTTGCAAAAGTAAATACCAAATGTGAATTTGTTCAGACAAATAGTTTATTTTATATGGCTGTTTAAAGCAAGCGTGAGGTGTGTTTTTGACGAAATGAATAAACTTGAATACCGTTCCGTCATAAAATTCTTCGTATTGGATGGTTTATCGCCAACAGAAATTCCTCCAAAGTTGGTGAAAGTGTATAATGAGTCTGCACTCAACAGTGAAAAAAATTGGCAACTGAGTTTAATGAGTATATCGATTGAAGATGATCCACTTGAAGGACGGTCAAAAACTGCAACTACCGAAGAAAATATCTAGAAGGTACACTATATGGTTCTAGATGATTGATGATTGAAGGGTTATGAGATAGGGCATCTCAGAAGAAAGATAAGGCTGTAGGCATCTCAGAAGAAAGAGTACGGCACATTTTACACGAAGAACTCAGCAAGATGTTTTGCATTTGTTAAATGCTGATCACAAACAAAATGAGGAATCGAGTTTCTCAGCAATGTTTGTACCTTTTTAAGAAGAATCCACTGATTTTTCTGTGCCGATTTGTTACGATGGCTGAAATGTGGGTTCACCGCTTTACAGCTGAGTCAAAACAACAGGTCAAACGGTAGAACAATTCAACAATTGAACAACGGTAGAATCCGTTAGCTCTGCACCGAAGAAAGCAAAGACAATTACAACAGCTAGAAGGCTAGTGTTTTTTTGGGATTCCAAAGGGATTCTTTTAATTGACTATCTACCAAAGGGTCAA
>JAAEAF010006637.1:0-50339 GCA_011037195.1 Triatoma infestans
GGGTTAGATTTTCATCAAAGTGCTATCCTAGTTGATTATACAATTCTATCATCCAAACATAATTAGTTAGAAATAAATAGATGGCTGAAATTCCGAGTTTCAAGAAAATTAGTAAACCGAAGTGCGCTTTTACTGAACAGTTTTTTCAGTTTTCGACGAATTTCATTAAATTTGGTACACAAATTATAAAATTTGTCAATTATCATTTTGAGAACTGGAGTAAGAGAAAGTTGTGTGAGTGTTTCACACCAGATTTTTTTTAATTAACTAACTTTTACAAAGGAGTGGGGAACAACGAACACAAAAGAGGAAGTATATGAATATATAAATATGCCGCTTATTCTATTTCCTAAATATTATTTGTTTGATTTTAATTTATCTTGAAAATATCTTCTTTTTTTTTTTTTAAATGAAAGATTGATATTAAAAATAAAATAAATCAATTATTTATTATACAGTGTCCCATTTTAATACGTTTTTATAGTACGGCTATCCATTTGGATTGTTAAAATTTTTAATTCATTCTGAATAATCTGTTGAAATGTGAGAATGAAACTTATGTCTTTTGAAAAAAATGATTTTTTGTTTTCACACAATTTTTAGAATCACTTCTTAAAGCATTAATTTCCGGTCTTAAAATAGTATTTCCGGTGAAAACTTAAATTTCCAACATTGGTCATGATTACATTACTTCCTACTACACAGTAAAGGAATGCAAAAAAAAAATAGGTTGGAATAAATCCAAAATAAATTATTTTTTATATTTTGCTTAATCTGAAATAGTAAACTGTGGAATTTAATAATAATAAAAAAAAAAATCTGTAATATAACTGCAAACGATATCAATGCAATTCTTGTAATTTTAATAAATTTGCGTCAATTAACGGAACTTTTACCTAACGTTTAATGGGCGTGAATATTACATTCAAATATAACTAGCTGGTGGGTGGGTGGTGGGGGAATCCAAAATTTCGAATAAGCGTTGGTGTAATGTGAACCAATTCTTTTCAATTTCTCTGTTTCAAGAAATGCATTTAATTTATCTTAAATCTCATTTTACTTAAATTGATATTCCATAGAAACGCCTTAATGTTGTAGCTCTTCACAAAAACTTCCCAATTATCAATTTTATTCTAAAAAAAAAAAAAAAAAAAAAAATCTGGTGTGAAAACACTCACTAACTTTCCTTCTTATACATTTTCAAAATTGTATTGGACAAATTTTATAGTTTTGTACCAAATTTGATGAAAGTTCGGTTGGAGTTCGTCGAAAACTGAAAAAAAAAGTTCGTAAAGCGCACGTCCGTTTATTTATTTGCTTGAAACACGAATTTTGTGACATCTAGTTTAGTTATAAATTGTTAATTTTGTTTAGATGGTAGGATTGTATAATCATCAACTATGATAGCACTTTAGAGGAAACCTAACTCCACCCCTCCCGCAAAAGTGCCCTCAAATGACTTTTTTCCAGAGAAATATTTTAAATAAAAGTTGTAGATTTTTTGCATATGTAGTTGATATTCAAAGTTTAAAGAAATCGTCCGAGCCATTTTTGAGAAAATTGCAAGAAAGTAAAAAAAAAATACCAGAAAACTGAAAAATACATTTTAGTAAAAATCGCACTTCCGGTCATGCGATTTTTTTTCAAACTCGTAATTTCAACAACACATTTAATTCTAATTAATATTGTTTAGATGATAGAATTGTATAGTAACTTGAAAAAGGACTTTAAAGGACAACCCACCATCCCCTCTCCCCAAAAAATTGCCCTTGAATGCATTTTCCCAGAGAAATGTTTCAAATAAAAATTGTAGATCTTTGTAAGATGTAGCTGATATATCAAGTTGAAAGAAAATCGTTAGAACCATTTTTGAGAAAATTGCAAAAAAGGGAAAAAACCATTTAGTAAAGTGGTACTTCCGGTCGAAGAATTTCCATTTATCGGGATCCCATAGTGATACCAAAACAGAATATCAAGTTTAAACTTTCTGCGATTTTTCGTTTTTTTGAGCTATGCTGTTCACACACACACACACTTAGACCATTTGCTAAAAACCACTTTTTTGGACACAGGGGACCTCAAAACGAATATTTCCGGTGAAAACTCGATATCGATAATTTGGCACGATTACAATACTTCCTCTTACTGTAGGGGAGTAAGTGAAAGTAATAATAGAAATAAAAATGAATCAATTATAATAAAGAAGTTATCAGAAAATTTCATGATAAACTGTCGGCGGCGGGGCGGGGGGGGAGCATTCATTAAGTCGCTACTTTACGAATTAACGAATTTATGGATTTTCAACTCCCCTCTGGTGATACTTGAACAGAATAATAAGTTTGAGCTTCTCACGCACATATGCATATACTGGGCATCCGCGTGAAAATGTCCATCCCTATAACTTTCCATATTTTATGGAATTTTGAGATGCTGTTTGTTTTATTTAAATTCGTTCATACTTTTAATTTTCACATCATTTTTAAAAATCTAATTCCATTTAGTTAAACAAAAAAATCTGTGGTATAAAACGTCAGTTTTCCTTTTTTATTTCAAATAAAAGAAAAACCTATTTTTTTTTTTTTAAAACTTTTAAAAAAACGTTAAAAAGGAGAGAAATAGGTTAAAATAAATTTAAAATTGGTTGAGTCCATTCACATGATATTAAATTTTAAAATTTATCAGTTTTCTTATTTTAAAAACTCTGATATCTTTATTCTCAAGATCTTTTATTTTGCAGCAAGATATAGGCAATGTAGTAAGTGGCAAAAGAAATATGTATTGGGTTGGTATGGAATGTTCTAAGAACCAAAACTACCTTTTCATTGATACATTTTTCTTAATTTTTTTTTGTTTTTTTTTCAGTTACAGCCTCGAAAACAAGTTTTTATTTTGAATATTCGAATATTAGAGATATCTTGCCGGTCCCATTAGTATACACTCATTAGGAGACATGGAATCTAAGTATTCCTTCACGATTCTTGCATTATGTGGGAGGAGCTCTATCTTGTGGGATACTACATATCTCTTCAAAATTTCAAATATTATCGAAAAAAATACCTACCTACCTACCTACCCCTTGGCGCTACGGCCCTACAAGAGCCTGGGCCTCCTCCACTCTTCTCTTTCCTGGGCGTGTCTTCTCCATCTTCTCACTCCCATTCTTTTCAATAACTCTTCCGCATCTCCCAGCCATCTCAATCGGGGACGTCCTTTTCTACGGCACCCTCCCGGTTTCCCTTCCAACAGCTTTTTTGGAACCCTGCCTTCGGACATTCGTTCTACATGCCCCAGCCATCTCAGCTGGTTTTTCCTTACAAAGGCTACCAAGTCTGGTTCATTATATATTTGGCGGAGCTCAGCGTTTTTCTTATCCTCCAGATGCCATTTTCACAGACAGGTCCATATATTCTTCTGAGTACATTCTTTTCCCATATATTTAGCATTCTCTCTGTTTCCTTCGTAAGTACCCAGGTTTCACAACCATATGTGACCACAGGTCTTATGATTGTTTTATAAATAAGGACCTTCGCTCTGTTTCTCAGACCTCTAAACGTCAACGGTTTCTGAAGTGCGAAATAGCACTTGTTCCCGGAAGCCAATCTGGCCTTAATCTCGGTTTGCTTTTCTGTTACGAGAGCTCCTAAATATTTGAACTGACTGACTGTCTTGAATTCGTGGATTCCAAAACACACACTTTCTTCTATTCTTTCTACTCTTTCTTGTTGTCCTCATATACACAGTCTTTTCATCATTTATTTGTAACCCTAATTTAGTTGCAGCCCTTTCAAATTCCTCCAAAACCCCTGCTCTTGAGCGAGCTGATACCAGCACATCATCTGCGTCATGCGAGATGTTGCGACATCCTATTATAAATAGTACCATTTGCATTTGTACGAATTGCTCTAATTGTGTAATCGAGTACTAGATTAAAAAGTGTGGGGGACAGAGGATCACCTTGTCTTGACCGTCTGTGACTGCAAACTTCTCCGGCAGCCTTCCCTGAACCTTCATCTTACAGCTACTCCCTGTAAGTGCCATTCCGCTAGCCTTACTAACTTACAAGGATTCCTAGATTCAGCATAATCTTAATCAGTTCTTCTCTGTTGATGCTGTCGTATGCTTCTTTAAAATCGACGAAAAGATGGTACATATCCATTAAATTCATAACATTTTTCCATCATTTGTCTGACGGAGAAAATATGGTCGGTGGTTGATCTGCTCGACCTGAAGCCATACTAGTACTCACCTAGAATGTGTTCGGACCAGTATTGTATTTTCCAATTAAGAAGGATGGCAAATGCCTTATACGCTGTCCCAAATGGTTGAATCGAAAAAAATAAGGCCTAATAAACGTGCCAGCCCAATCATTCGTTTCCCAGACGCATCTCATTTCTCTCGACCAACGTGGATTTTTCTCTTAATCAACTTCGGCAGTTCTGAATATTAACCGTCCTATTATTGTTAAATCGTTATTCATCTGCCCAAAGAATATTGCTCAAGAGTTGTATGTATCATTTCTTCTGCAACAATTCCGAGATGAATCACGAAATCTAAACGTCGTCCTCCTAATCACTAAGTGAGGAACATACCCAATCTTGTACGACAAGAAATTAATTTGTTTTAATGTTTTACCTAAAATGGATTTAAAAAACGTTTTTATTGCGACAGATCTGTCTTAATGAAGAGTTGGGATATACTTCGGCATAAGCCAAAACATTTATTATCGTATCCTCCTCATTAGTGAGGGAAGGTATTAGCTCAGTGGTAGCGCACTGGTGTAGTAACTGGTGATAATAACTGGTGTAATGACGACATAAATATAATGTAATAATTACTATATAAATGAAAAACATTTCTGGCATTCTACTTGGATGCATTTCGGCATACTTTCGTCTAGCTCGCATCGCGTTTTTCCATGTAGATATCTAACATGTCTTTGAAAGCTGCTCCAACGACTTTCTTTAAACTTGATTTTTTTCAAATACACATATAAAGAGCTACAACTTTTATTTGAAACATTTCTCCGGGTAAAGTCATTTAAGGGGGCTTTAGGGGGGAGGGATGTGATTATTTTTTCCTCTAATGTGCTATCTTAGTTGATTATACAATGCTACCAACTAAACAAAATTAGATAGAAATAAATATATTGCAAAAATTCCAGGTTCCAAGAAAATTTCTAAACCGGAAGTTCGTTTTTACTAAACAATTTTTTCACTTTTCGCGATTTTCTTCAATAAAAAACACCATCGAATCATTAAATTTAGTATTCTAACTATGACATTTATCAATTACAATTTTGTAAACTGCACTAAGAGAAAGTTGTGTGAGTATGAAGCACTTTTTTTTATACAAAACCAAGCTTAAGCCTTGTGTACGGAGGAGCATCAGCATACAAACAAATATGGATGCACATCATCAAATACAATCGACAGATAGCATCAAACAATGAATTCCAGCAATTTAGTGTTAGTCAATGCGATCTTTGAAATACTTGACAACCTAACTGATCGCGTTCAGTGGTGAATATCCTTTTTCAGCGATGAAAATCGTTTATGCTTCAGGCAGACTGAATGCGGTTTATAATAAAAATTGTAAAGAAGTTATCTGTACTTAATGATTTTTTTTTTTTTTAATGCATATTTCTTTTCAGTTATTATTCGATTTCAGTATATCTATCATCTTATTTAATAGTAATAAGAATTAAACGGTTTACTAAAAATTCCCCAGCTACACTTATAATATTAAAGTCTATTCAATTTAGTAAAAATTCCAAGTTTGAAATTATCAATGATAACTGTGTAATTGTTGTGGTTGGTTCCGCAGAGCATCAGAGATATTTTCCGTGATAGCCTGCTTCTTTTTGTGGTCATCGACCGGTTTCGGGCGTTTGCCCATCATCAGGAGCTTTTTGTCAAACAATGTAATATAGACTTGCACAGAGCAAATACAGTTGATCTCACTATACTATAGATGAGTACTGTACTATAGATGAGTGTATCAACTGTATTTGCTCTGTACAAGTTGTTATTTCACTGTTTGACAAAAACATCCTTAGAAGGAGTCAACTTTTTTTTACTTTTCATCTCTTTTTCAGATATTTCATAAAGATATACCTATAGAAATCACAGCGACAAACCAAGTCGATTTGGTTCTTCAATTTCATTGAGTTGCTTAAGAATACAGATTTTACTGATCAATCTTCATGAGACAATTTCAATTCAAACAAGACATAAAGGTCGCGAAACTAAAATAAATGGCGCTAAGAAGAAGAAGAAGAAAGAAAGATACACAAATTCATTAAATAACTAATTTAAATTAAAAAAAATCCTATGGCGCAACAAGCCCATGAAGGGCCAAAGCTTGGCAGACAGCGATTTGAATAGGGGGTGGTAAGCACGCCGCAGTTCCCACGCCGTTTAGTTCCGCCCTTCGCTACCTAGGCCGCTGCTAACTGTACCTTCCCATTTAGGGCGTGGGTATGTGGCGTCATCATCGCCCACCCTTCGGGGTGCAATCAGCCTCTGGCTCTCCAGGTTGGGGAATCCCTCACTCCACCTAATTCAATCCTGATCCTTTCCCCTTCCAGGATTGCCTGTAAGTTACCTGGGTTACTGAATCCCCTGTACTTGAGGCAATGGACAGGAATGCAGCAGGAGTCCGTCACGCTAGAGTTCAACTCGTTAGAGTTGAAGTACTGAACTACGGGCGCAAGCTAGTTTCCGTGCCAATTGCTTGCAATTGAGGTAGGATTGTAGTGGCCGTGGTTTAACCAATAACTCCAGTGACCGAGGTCATGAGTTGAGCGGGAGGAGACTCGCAATATAAATGAAATCCCGGTGCCAGCCCGTCGCTGGAAGCGCATTTGTGCTGGATGTGCGCGGTTTACCAGAGCCTGCTAGAGTGCCTTCTCTAGCTTCTGGGAGTGGAGTGTAACCACTATGTGGGATCACTCTGCGCGCTGGTTGAGTGATCTCAACCTGCCCTTAAATGGGTCAAGCGGGGGTGCTTCGGCACTTCTGCTATGGTCGGGTATTGCATTAAAAGTCCTTCCATTGTACGGTCTTTAAAGATCCCCCTCAGTACCAAGAGGAAAAAGGGGTATACGGGAAGAATGTATCTTCCCACTTTTCATCACGACTTTGCCCCCACAAGAATCGAACCCTGAATTCTCGCACGAAAGGCGAGTGCGCTAGCCACTAGACCAACGCGTGAGGACCATTTAAATTAAACTATTTTAATAAACCGAGTTTTCAAGATTATGCAGGCAGGATTCCCAGGGTCAAATTCCCTTTGTCAATTATATCTTTTAGAAGGAGCTATCAAATAATAGCAGTATCAATTAATGAAATACAAGACACAATCAAATAAAACATATCCGTAAACATGTTTTTATTGAAGTTTAACTAAATATTTGGTATTAAATTAACATTTTTTTTTTTTGTGGTAAAAATCTCTATTTATTTGCCACTGATATTCAGAAGTGGAATAGGATTCTGGTGGTGCAGTTTTACAAAATGATGTCAGTTTATATTAATTTGAAGCGAATATAAGATTGTTGTGGTGGTTGGTTCCGCAGAGCTGGAAAGCATCAGAGACATTTTCCGTAGTAGCCTGCTTCATTTTGTGGTCATCGACCGGTTTCGGGCGTTCGCCTATCTTCAGGATGCATTTTTCAGACAGAGTGATAACACAGACTTGCACAGAGCAAACTCAGTTTATACACTCCCACCTAATCCAATCCTGATCCTTTCCCCTTGCAGGGTTGCCTGTAAGTTACCTGGGTTACTGAAACCCCTTTACTTGAAGCAATGGTCAGGAATCAGTAGATGGAATCTGTAGATCCATCGGGCGTGCGGTCAATCACGCTAACTCCTTAGAGTTCAAATACTGAACTACGGGCGCAAGCTAGTTTCCGAGCCAATTCTTTGCAATTGAGGTAGGATTCGTAGTGGCCGTGTATAAGTGGCGGTAGGAGTGTATAAACTACCACGGAAAATGTCTCTGATAAGAACATAAGATGTTTTTTAAGAAATCAATAGATTGCCAAAATTCTGAGTTTCAAGAAAATTAATAAGCCGGATGTGCGTATTTACTGAACAGTTTTTTTTTCTCGATTTTCTCCGTAAAAAACACACGAATTTCATTAAATTTAGTATACTAACTATAAAATTTGTCAATTACAATTTCGTAAACTACTGTTACAGAAAGTTGTGTGGATGTTTCATACCAGATTTTTCTTTTTTTCAAACCGTGACGTAACAGTATTTTTTTGTACATTTTCTTATTATTAAGTTTCTACCGGATAATATTTATTGTCAGCTGAATCCGAAAATATTTTTATTTTGTAAAGACTTTGATAAGTTTTAGAATTTTTTATCTGTATCTTCAGCACC
The DNA here is from genome assembly GCA_011037195.1 of Triatoma infestans. Classification (NCBI taxonomy): domain Eukaryota; kingdom Metazoa; phylum Arthropoda; class Insecta; order Hemiptera; family Reduviidae; genus Triatoma; species Triatoma infestans. The sequence continues at coordinate 8,394 of JAAEAF010006637.1, forward strand.
CTACTTAAAACACAAAGATCTAAAATAATGAAACTTGAGGTATAACGATTAGGAAGCTATTAGACGAACTTTAAATGATCGTAAAATTAGTGAGCCCCGCTTTGCATAGCATTCTACAAGTTATCGCGCAAACACCAAAATCTATTAATACAATTGATTATATTAATAAAAATATATATAATGTTGTAAAATAGATGTTGAGGTTCGGTCATAAAAAAACGCTTTTTAAATTTTCATCGACGTTTCGGCAAATTTATTGCCTTCTTCAGGGTAAAAATTTCTTGTTAGAATCTCTTAAACAATTTATTGCCTTCTTCAGGGTAAAAGTTTCTTGTTAGAATCTCTTAAAACCTGCAAGTTTAACCTGTGATACGTATACCACTATCAAGTGGTGGTATACACTTGGTGATGGTATATCACAGATTAAACTTGTAGGTTTTCAAGAGATTCTAACAAGAAATTTTTACCCTGAAGAAGGCAATAAATTTGCTGAAACGTCGATGAAAATTTAAAAAGAATTTTTTTATTACCGAACCTCATCATCTATTTTACAAATTGAATACAGCGGTCGTAACGGACACCAAAACATCAATATATAATAAATAAAACTACTTTTTGTTAAGTTCTTTATCGACCTAATAGAAAGCAAAAGAATTACAGTCTATTCGAGAGAGAGATTGTACTCTAAATTACCTAGGATTTAATCTTTTACTTATCAAAGATAATCAGGGTTACCATCACTAGTGTAGGTCCGTGACCCCGCACTCATCTAAACGTGCAATCACTCTTCCTTTATCTACGTTCATTAATGTCCATCTAGTGACAGGAAAAAAATGATAAATAAAAACGACTTTAATAATTAATTTTTTAACAACTATTTTTCTTTTCGTTATCAATCAAAAGTTGGCATTTCTTGGCGTGTAAAGATAATAATTATCTAATTTAAGTAAAACTGTGGACGTATGTGTAATGAATATATGTAAACTGATTTGGTTTAATTAACCACCATCTTGTATCAGGAAGTATTGCAATAAAAAACAAAAAAAAGGCATATTGGAAATATTGGTCATATTTTTGAAATGAGTTTTCACCGGAAATATGTATTTTAAGGTACCCTGAGTCACGAAAAAAAAAATGTTATTAACGAATGGTCTATGCGTGTGTGTGTGTGTGTGAACAAAAGATCACAAAAAACTGAAAAATATCAGAAAGTTTAAACTTGATATTCAGTTTCCGGTAACATCACCGCTTATGACATGAAATTTCCTGTTTCTTTTTCATGAAATAGTTTTTTTTTTAAACGATTTTCTCAAAAACGGCTCCAACAATTGTCTCAGAAATTTATATATTCACTACACACATAAAATGTCTATCACTTTTATTGGACACATTTTTCTAGAATTTTTTTTTTTTTTGAGTCCCTGGTGGTGCAGGAACGTTAACCTTTCCTTCTATAGTAAACTTTTGTAGTACAATGTTTTGTTCTATCACCAATATGATATTGTAACGCAGCCAGTGGTGCCATCTAGGAGAGGAAATAGGAACCTCAAGTTCTCTTAGTGGCCGCTAGAAAGCGCTGGCGAAGCGCTCTAGTTCTTTTTTGGAAGGATTGAGAAGATTCTAGAAGATTCTCCACCGGTATAAATAGTGGGACCGCAGAGAGTTGAGAGTGCTTTCTAGTTACAAACGAAGTGTACGTTTGTGGAAAGTGTATAAAAAGTGAACAAAGTTAACTTTTGTGATTTAAACTGTGAATTAATTATTATTGTGTTGTATTTTGTAATTTATTGTGTATAACAATAAATTGGTGTTTTCTTTATTGTAGTTTAGAGTATTTTATCTATACGAACCCACTTATAACTACGAGTTGCCGTAGCTAGTTTAGAGGGAAAAACGTTAAAATATTAATAGATTAGAAGTGGTGATTGAATTCGAATTTATTTAAATTTCGCATATTAATTGCACAATCCTGTTAACTTTTGTATGAAACATTTTTCCGCAAGAATTGATTTCAGGATGTTCTCAGAAATCTGTGAGTTAGATTTCCAATATTACTGAGATATATTCAATAGTATTGGCGCTGTTTACTATACTACAATATAATAATCACGTCAAGTATAACCTGCCACATGGGTGCCAACCAGTTTATACTCCCACCACCTTCCTGTTTACTTGAACGCAACTCAGTAAAAATACCAAGTTTAAAGAAAATTTTCTCTTACTGCTGCTGGCCAGAGGAAGTATTGTGATTGTGTCAAATTTTCGATATTGAGTTTTAACAGGAAGTACACGTTTTCCCCGGAACCCGATAAAGTAGATTGTTTTAAAAAAAAATGGTCTGTTTGTGTTTTTTGTGTTCATGTATTAATGGTCAACGAAAAAAAAAAGGGAGTTCAAATTTAACATTCCGTTTCTGGGATAAGTATGGGATACGACAGTAAATTATCTGAGAAAATTCCTCAACCGTAAGCATGACTTTACTGATAGACTTTTTTTTCTTTTTTTGAGAACAATTGGGATTCTTTTCTTTAAACTTCATACATCAACGACACATATAAAGAGCTACAACTTTTATTTGGAACATTTTTTTTGGAAACATTCTTTGAAGGGGGATTTTTTGCCCGCAAGGGGTATCTGTTGCATGCAGTTATTTGGGGAGTAGCGACCCCACGGGTTACTAAACCTCAGTACTCCATGCACTTCGTCAGAACAGTACACAATACACTTAAAATACATACACCTGTACACTTTACAGACAAGGACAACCACCAGTACACAAACTAGGGTCTCCGTTCTAGTTAATTGGCGTAAGCCGAGGGAGAAGGAAGGGATTAGCTCAGGGGTAGACACGCTGGATTAGCACGCGGGAGGTCATGGTTTGTGAATCCAGCATGCTGCCCTTAGATTTTCTATCCCTAGGAACCTCTACAATTCACTGTACGGTTGATACAGTAGTGTGTCGTAGCTAGCTGCTTGGGAGTTGGAGCAGTGCACTGAGGAAAGCTACTGGGGGCACAATAGATCTCTTTCAGGTCGCAGTGCAATAATCCCCTACAACAATTTATAGGGTTTTTAGAGGAGGGAAGTTATGCCTCCCACTAAAGTGCTGTTTTAGTTTTCTCATTTCACATTTTCTCATCTAAATAATATTAATTAGAATAGATTAAATTGTTATAGGGGATTATTGCACTGCAACCTGAAAGATCTATTGTGCCCCCCCGGAGCCTTCTCCAATCCACAGCCGGGCACCAAGCAGCATTCTCTAGCTACAGACAACACTGCTCAACACCAGACAGTGTGTTGTAGAGGCTCCTAGGAAGAAAAAATTTAAGGGCAGCATGCTGGATTCGAACCTGGACCTTCGCGTTGCTAGTCCAGCGCGCTACCACTGAGCTGATCCCTTCATTCTCCCTTGGCTTTCGCCAATTAACTAGGGTCTCCGTCCCTAGTTTGTGTACTGTTTGTCCTTGTCTGTAAAAAGTAGAGTGTATGTAGTTTAAATGTATTGTGTCCTGTTCTGATGAAGTGCATGGAGTACTGAGCTGTGGTAACCCGTGGGGTCGCTACTCCCCAAGTAACTGATGCAACAGATACCCGTGCGGGCATTATTAATTACAATAATTAAATATATTGTTCAAATTTTTGAAGAAAATCGACCAGATATGCATATTTTCTGTATGATTTTTTTTCCCCTGACTACTTTCATTAAATAACGGTATACTAACAATATTTATTAGAGACCTATGTCTTTTCATTGAAACTTTTGTCGAAGAAAGTTCAATCAATTAAGAGGTTTTGGAGATGATGTTGAGCTTCCCTCAACAAAGTCATTTTGTTAATATTCAAGTTCTTCCATTGACATAGAACACTGAACACAACTAAACATCTACTAAGTAGTATGTTTGTGATTGGTTCCGCAGAACTGGAAAGCATCAGTGATATTTTCTGTGATAGCCTGCTTTTTTTTTGTGGTCAAAGACCGGTTTCGGGCGTTCGCCCATCATCAGGTTGTTTTTTGTCAACACATGTGTCCACAAACAGTTTCCATTTTCAAAACGAACAATGTGCCTTTTAAAAAGCGAAAAACAACATGTATTTTCCTATCCAGGTATCAGCGAATCCCCTCTTAACCTAGTTAGGTCCTCACTAAAACACTAAAAGCAGTGTACTCAATTAAATTTGCTCTGTGCAAGTCTATGTTATCACACTGTTTTGACAAAAACATCCCAGTGATGGCCGAACTCCCCGAAACCGATCGAGGACACAAAAAGAAGCAGGTTATCACGGAAAATATCTCTGATCTACAAAGTAAGTTTGAAGAGAAATTATCATTTATTACGCAGCAAGAGAAAGTCCGTAAGTATTTCATACGGGATTTTTAATTATAAAATTTAAATTTAAGTATAATATTGTTCAGTGACAATTTATAATAATGATATTTTCAGCATCACGTTGCTTGTTGGAAGAAATAATAACATATATATAACTAGGCAAGACCGAAAGATTTACATGTTCTTAATTTTATCTTTTATGTATTGTTGTATATGTCTGGACTCAGATCATTAAGAATGATTTGATGATTTATTTGAAATACTGAGAGAGAGAGCGGGAGAGAGAGATGTTTATAAACATTTTATCACTCGGTCCAAAATGCTAATGTTTATAACATTTACATTAAAAAAAAACAAAACAAGCCTACCTAAAATGAATTATATTATAATTAATAAAAAGAAAACAAATAAAATATTGCTCAAGAGTTAATGCTCGCTACAATATTATATATTTAATTATTTTATTAAAACCAATTACACAAGGTTGACAACTTAATTCAAAATGTTTATAGTTATCTGGTAACTTAATAGTAGAAATTTCAAAGTCCAACTTGAATTTATAACTTCAATTTAAGTCTAGTTCTAATTAAACAAGTTCGTTCTAAACATCTTGGATCAATATGTTCAGTATCTTTGGCTTCATTATTACGAACTTCAAACTTATGGATTTCTAAAGAGAACTTAAACAATTGTTGTGGTTGGTACCGCAGAGCTGGAAAGCATCAGAGATATTATCCATGATTGCCTGCTTCTTTTTATGGTCATCGACCGGTTTAGAGGTCGTTCACCCATCATCAGGATGCGTTTATCAAACAGTTGTGATAACATAGATTTGCACAGAGCAAATTTAGTTTTTTTACACTCAGTCAGCAAATCTATGTTATCACACTGTTTGACAAACGCAAACTGATGATGGGCGAACGTCCCAAAACCGGTCGATGACCACAAAAAGAAGCAGGCAATCATGGATAATATCTCTGAGAATGTATAATGTTAAACTGTCTTTAGCCAAAAATACATCCCGGCTATCAAATCTGTGAATTTTTTTAATTTTTTTAATTTTTAATGAAGCAAATTACATTCTGGTAAAAGTAATGTTTGAAAGTTTCTTATAAATATTTTCACTAGAATTGAATTCAAATTACACGTGATAATCACACGTGACTAACCGGGCATAATAGCACGTAGAGAAACCTTCAGCAGTTTGAAACAGAGCATGCTTTACTCTCATTAAGTATATTCACGCCAAAACCCGCTTTAATTTTTTTAGTTTAGAGAGCGTTGCATAAAAGGATAAAATTAAATTTGCTCTTAATGCAGATTAAATGAATGGAAGAAATCAAATTTTAAGCAAAAAAAATAATCTGGTGTGTTAATATGTCCGGACTCCCTCTTACTGCAGATTTTTAGGGCATAAAAACTGCCTGTATCTTCATTCTATGGCAGTACTGTTTCAGCTTATAGCAAAACTTGTAAATGCAGTTTACTGTTCCCAACCTTACTCAAAGATATGTAATGGATTGCATATCTCTCAGTATCTCCCTACTAGTAGCTCTCAGAGGGAACAATCTAAGGACCATAACCAAAATAACAGCAGTAAAAGATAATAAGTTGTTACAAAAAGTAAAAAAAAAAAAAAAAAGTGGATGATAAGGGGCAGAGATAACGAAAGCAATTAAGAAAATATTGTAAGCCATTAGAAGTGGGGGTGGAAGGATCGGAACTGCAGAAACATTTTATAGGATTTCATTTCTCCTAAACATCTTCCTTTTTATCCCAACTATAAAATGATTTTTTCTTTTACAAATTTTTATCTGCAGTGGGGGGGATAATAAAACTCGTCCCACTGAGATTTATGCTTTACAAATATTGCCAAATACTTTTCAATTTGTGTATGTTGTTTGTCTAATAGTTCACCGTACTATTTTTACTTATCGCCATATATATTTAATTGTCACATTGCCATGACGTATTTTGAGCGCACAAATTAGAAAACACAGTCCCAAATGTGGAGTCACTTATTTTCTTACCTCTAGCTGGCCAAAGGGGCAACCGTTGGACCGCATCTGACGATATCGGAGAAATAAATCAATGAGTGGAAGAGAAGTGGACTTTCATATAAAAGGTAATTCTCTATCTAATTCGCTCTCATCGAACGCCATTAGAACAATCTTCCACATTCAACGACCAGTGTTCTTACACTGTTCACTCTCTTCTCACATTACCAATTCTTCTCTAAATTATTCTTCTTTAAAAGTCCTTGCAGTGCTTGTATTCTCATAGTTATATCTCATCTAAAGTAATTCTCTTCTGTCTAACCTCCAAAAAACATCGTCTATATTCGTATTGTCGGCTTCATGTTGTGTAGTAGAATCATGGGTCAATCAAGATAAAATTAAATGGAAATAAAGTAACAAATATAAACCAACCAACTGACTATAAGTATCAAGCGATCTTTGAATAGGTATCAAGCGAACATAGATGGATCAAGCAAACATACAGAAGAAAAACACACACACACACACACACCAACACACACACACATATATATATATATAGGGTGAGAGAGAGTGTCATGATGCAAAATGTCACTATGGAGAGGATTGGGAGAAGCGAGTCATCCATTTGAGATCCAGCAAGATTAATAGGAGATATTTTCAACCGGCCAGCGCTCTTTTGAAGAGAGACGAACCAATAGACTAATGTGGTTCAATGTGTCTGTGGATTGTGTAGTATTCAGCAGTAGGAAGGCATCTGCAGGTGATTATAGGCTACAATAATTCTAACCCTTGCTACTAACAATCGTGAGGACATAGTGAAGAGAGTCGACGAAATTCATAAAGATTATGTCGTGTATGTACAGATTTGTGTGTGTGTGTGTGTGTGCGTACGCGATGGGAAAAAATAATGTCATTAATAACTTAAGTGTCTAGTATGGACAATAATTTGTATGTAAAAGTTTTAGGGTCACCTAGAATTATTTTCTGAAATTTAGTTTCATTCTTTTCCAACCATAGAAGTTGATTATTTGACTTTAATTCATTAATTTATTTATTAACATTATTATTATTATTTCTTGTGGTTATTGCACGATTTTAATATATGTTATTTGAAAATTAATGTGGAAATAGTTAACTAACTAACCTCTTGTTAATCCGCCTACTCAGTCTCTATTTGCCTACCCGTTTCTATCTATTCCCAACATTTGGTAAGACTAACGTCACACTGTATTAAATGAACTGTTTCATTTTAATAAACAATACCTGTCAGCAATGGCAGATAACTAAGAAGTAATAGAAGATTTTTATTTTTTTAAAAAAAGAAGAAAAGATCGATAAATTCTATGTTTAGTACGCTAACATAAAAGAAATTTAAAAATTAACTATTTACGGAAGTAAAGAATTATAACAATAAAAAAAAAAAAGTTAATACAATAATATATATAGATATATCAGGGGTGCGTGACCTGAAAAGCTTCTGTTCTATTTAGTTCATGTATAAAGTAAACTGAGGTCATGTTTGTACATAAGTTCGCGTTTGGACACTTTTATCTAAAGGTTACACGGACAATTTATCAGATAGTACCAATCATTGACCTGTATATTTAGTAGGGCATCACTGAACCGGCCACAGTTAGTGTCAACCCTCTAGCTCTAGTACATTCATTCTTATAAACTATTACTTTCAGTAAACTATTATTATTATTATTGTGTTTTTTTTTTTTTTTAATATTCATTAAAAAATTTAAAATTTGGAAATAATGTAGAACAATATTTTTTTCATAATTGAAATACAAAGTTTTTTTTTTTTTTAAGTTACTGCTTAGTTTTGCACATTTACATAAAAGAAATATTGACGCGAAACTGTTGAACTATGCACATAAGTGTTATGGTGTTGTAAGTTTATAGTCGAGAGAAAATCTTGTGGTTGGCAATTTCTGTAAAGTTTTCCTCTCGGCTCTGGCAACGAAGTTGTGGCAGGAATCCTTAAGGACACTTTTGGAACTCTAAGTCGGAGAAATACTCAGTCATGTACTGTTTGGAACTACAGAGTTGTTTTCACTGTAGAACTTAAACAGTTTTTGAATACATTAACATATTTTACAATATGTTAAATTTGATTAGGTAGTGAATTAAATATTAAATTAAAGACTAGCGAAAGGATTGCAAGTGTACAGTAAATTTAGTAGTTCTAAATTAATTTTGTAATTCGATCTATCCAAGTCCAAAATTCGGCGAATTATGTTATTTACTGCAAGAACTTCAATTGATGGTATCAAAATTACTGTTGACAAATGAAATCCTATCTCCTTCTCTCAAAGACATGATATGTAGTATATAAGTAAAGCTTATGTAGGGTTTTATCCAGTGTATCACATCTGAAAGAGACCTTGAAATCAACTTGAACTGTGTTCTGTGTTTCACCCAGAAGGATGTTACCGGTAACAAGAAAGTTGTAATTGTGAAGATGCATGAAAAAAGGCGACCATAGAGCACAGTTTGACATTTCTATGCAAGCTGATCCGGGAAAATTGATAGATAGGTACTTTATTCGTACAGCAAACAGTGTGGAAATGTTTCAATCATTTAGCGAGGTATTCATTTGGGAAATATTTTTTAATTTCAGATTTACTTACTTAAACTGTTTTTTTCTGTTGTGGATTACCGTCAGGTCACTTCCCGCCTCCACTTGTCTCTATCCCACCAGTCTCCTTCCCCCAAACCTCGACCCGCTATCTGCTCACCAATCTCATTCTCCTAACTCTTCGCTGGCCTTCCTCTCCGAAACTGGAAAGGATTCCGCTTCCTTACCTCTTCCGGCCAGCTCCCCGGACACATTCTCCTCAGTTGTGCGTACCATTTCAGCTTCCTTTTGGCTAACCTTTCCCCCATACTTTCCTTTCCATTCTGGTCTTTTGAATGCACCGCCTACAATAATCCATTTCCATAACATTCACTTTATTGTAGACCTTCTGCCTAGCAGTCCAGGTTTCCGCCCGTGTATTATGGAGTAGAAAATTCTTTTTTTTATTCTCCTTTGGAAATTGGGTTAAGTATTCTCACTGCCTTCCGGGCCTGTAGAGTTCATGTACTCACTTCTTCATCACAACTTCCCACTTCCTCCAGCACTGATCCCAAATATTTAAAGGCGTTTATTTTTCTGCACCTGTCCTCTCCAACGTACAAATCCTCTTTCTTATTCCCTTCTATTACCATATCCGCTTTCCAAAGTTTTTCCTCATTCCCCAGACCTTATAAAACTTTTTAATTTCCTCATCAGATTTAAATTTGTTTCAATTTCTTATATAAGTTTCTTCAGGTGACCATTGAGTCTACAATACTTTTGAGAAAACATAAAAAGCCTATTTTTAATCAAAGATGCAGCTTCAGATCTTTTCTGGTTATAAATCACCCCGGCAGATCTTGTTTCAGTTCTGGGTCTGGTTTTCAAGAGCTGTGCTCTCTTGACTTCCTTCTCATTACATTGAAGTGTTATATCCACAGAATATTAAAACAAGCCAGTTAACCAGAAGATGATGTAAATATATAATAAATTGTCCATTTTTTTATTTTTTTTATTTTTACCATGTCCAGACATTTTAGAATTTCCTTTTGTGGGGTGGGGCCTTTTGTGGGGGGGGTGGGGTGGTGGGGTTGGGAGATGGAATATTCAGTTAAAAAAAAGAGAAGAAGAGTCACCTAAATAACTCCTCCGTATCCATGTTGGCTCTCTTTAGCTGCTAGAATCTAGCAAGACCAATCGTAAGCAACCTTGAAGTGGTGGTTGAAAGGCATGTAATATATATTGCTGATTAAAATTTAATCGATTAATAAATCAACAAAAGAATTCTATAATTCTTTTGAATGTATACAAAATGCAAAATAGCAATCATAAATATAATATATAACCGAAGATGAGAGATAAAAATATATATTTATAAATAAAATTATATATAAATCAATATAATAAATCAAATATATATATACGAGTATATATACATTTATATGTATTATGTAAATTGTAACATATGTGAAAGGAAGAAATTCTTGAACAATTTTAATTGAATAAAAAAAAAAAAAAAATACATCAAACAATTTTACATTGCAATAAAAGTTGAATAATTATAAATGTTCATGTTTAGTATTTATTGTGCATGATATATATGTTCGCGTGCATTAGAATGATTTAAATCATTTTTTTATCTAATCCAACTTATCTATTAACCTTTAGTTAATCACTTTTCTTTATGTTTTATATTGACTTGAATATTAAATTATTGTATGCAGAATAAATTGAAATTAAAAATATCTGGTGCACACATAATGCAATTATTATAATTTTAAAAGAGATATGCTTCCTTTTTATGGTCACCGATTGGATTTAGTTTTGGTGATAAAGTATAGACTTGCACAGAGCAACTTTAGTTTAGTTTTGAACTAAATTTACTTTGTGTAAGTCTATATGTTATCACAACTGTTTTAAAAAACATTAATGGGAGAACACCAGAATCCGGTCAATGAGCACAAAAGAAGCAGGCTATCACGGAAAGTATCTCTGGTCTTCCGGTTCTGCGGTACCAAACACAACAATCACAATTTTAATCGACACTTTTTTTTTAAAATTGAAAAATTTTAATGTTTCAGTAAATTAGTAAAGTATTTTAATAATATTAGTTGGCTTAACTAAGTAGATGGTAGGCGAATCGTAAATTACACGAGGTTTCAGGTAACTGAATGGGGTGATTACATAGCCAACCATATGACAAGGCTACCATCTAGCTGAGAAACATTGGTTTTGCAATTTAGAGATAAATAAAGGACTTAGTTACCCGCCGATTCCACTAAAAATAGGTTAGAAACCTATTCTGTAAAATCAACCTTCTGGTAAATCAAATTCTAAAGTGTTTTTTTTAATGTATGTACCTTAATATTCTATAGTTGATAGGAGAACAATGTGTATTGCACCGATATGGCACTTTAAACGAAAGCTTAAGCCCCAGAATTGTCCAAAAGTCAAGTTTCTAAAAAAATTGTATTTTTAGGCAACGATTTTGTCTGAAAATTTGGTTTCGAATCCCCTGGTGTGAATACAGAAAGATTGAACTTTCTGCGATTTTTGTTGTTGTTGAGTTATTTTGTGTTTAGCACACACACATACATGCAGACCATATGTCAGAGACATTTTTAACGTACCCAGGGGTACTCAGAATATATCTCTCTGAAGAATATTCGATTAACCATATTTAACACAAAAGTAATTATAAGTTATACGGCATAAAAAGCATAACTATGCTAAGAAATAACCGACAAAGACGCAAATAAACCCTTTACTATTCCATCAGCGTATTATTCCTTGTAATATTTGATTCAATCATTAAATATTCTGTGAAATAAAGATACTTTTCAAAAACGGATGTACTCAGACTTTGCTCTGGGCACATAAATTCAAAACACTTCCTTAATAGGTTTTAGAGATTTCAGATGAGATGCTAAGCGATAGGAACATAAACAGGAGCTTTCTCAATGCTCCAGGACCAATAATAAATGCTCAACATTACGAAATGAATAATTCTATGTTTGTATTCAGTAAATCCAGCAAAAAGAAAAAAATAAATCGTTACATCAGCTTCCATGAAATTTGCTAAAAGAAACTGTACTGTAAAATCGCTGTTTCAGTAGACGATTTTGATCGCTTTTTAAGAGGGCTTCTAATGATAAACATTGTAGAAAACGGCAGAATTACCCGAGATACAGTCACAAGGTAAGCGTTGGGCGATCCTCCGTCATAGCGTGCTGCTAAATACTCAAAGAAGCGAAGCAGTGGCTTGTTTTCGATTAATAACCAGACATGACTACCTAAAAGCACATTTACTTACAGAATTGAGTTAGTCGATAATCTGGATTGTGTTCTCTGCGGGGCTGGGCATTTGCCTGGAGATCACCTCTTCGAGTGCGAGGCCCTTGCTGATTTAAATATACAAAATAATGACTAGCTCTCAGCAAGAGCAATATGTTGGGCGGATGTCGAATGGCGGAATGCCAACTATGACGCAAGGCATTGGAAAAAAAAATCTATAAATTTTTATACAATTTAACAAAAATTTATAAATTTTTGGCGATTTTTTGATTTATTATATAATAAATTCACTCATACAATTCGTTAGAAACTTTTTTTTATATTCAAGACACTATAAACCCTCTTTCCGGTAAAAACTGAATTTCGAGGAAATATAAGAATGAAATCATGATTCTAGATTTACAATTAACAAAATTTTCTTCAAATTACCACAGATTTTTGTGGCAAAATTTTAATTTTGTTATTAAATGATGAAACTGAGTGTGGTGCGCGACAGAAACAGTTGAAGTCATCTCTCTACTCGAATTGATAATTTTTCTCTGATGATGGATAAGAATCTGAAACCGGTCAGAATAAAAAAAAAAAAAAAAAAGAAGCAAATGTTCGTGTTGATAAAATAAAAGTTAAACTGAAGAGTACTTTGAAGCGGCATTTAGATTAAGCCTGTAAACCAATCCCATAGAATCTCACCTAATATCAATGCTGGGTTAAAAAATGATAAGTTAAAAGTGATAAACTTAACTGTCTGCAAGAAGTAAAAAAATATTTTAAGCTCACTGAAACAGCTTCTGGTTTCATCCATCAAGCAATGGATTTTGATCGAATTTTTCGCGCTGAACCAATGCTCTCTTTTCGCTCTCTCTATCATTACCTCGCTCCATCCTTCCCAACATAAAAAAAAAAAAAAATTTTTTTAATCCTCAGAGGGCTACAAAAATTTAGGGAACTACAAAAATGTTCTTCGGGGTTACAAAAATTTATTGCATCTTAAGTATTCAACTTGTTGCGACGAAACCAGAACACAGAACAAGAACCAAGAACAAGCGCCATTGAAGTAGTGAAGATGGCAGCAACGGATGTGGAGAAGTCATTTTGTGAGTTGTAATATCACGTGAGTGACCTCCTCATGTTGTGTGGCCGTCTAGGTCTTTTTCTTGTGGGATTGTAAAAAAAAAAAGATAAGTATTCCGCCGCTTCCGCATGATTTAAACGAACTAAAAGACCGTAACACTACCCATGCACTGATCACTATCGATAGGCCTAGGTATGGCAAGAAGTAGATTATTGAGATGTGCCGTATCACCCATAATACACAAATTGAATATATGTAGGAGACGATAAATAATTCTTCATGAGTTCCTCTTTCATGGTTTCGTTGCAGGATGTTGAATGTTTTCCTTGCAAATACATTTTTGCTATATTTTTGTAACATCGGAGACCATTTTCGAAAGTAATGGGATCCGAATCACTCAATATTCATAGGATCCGAAGAACGAAGAATCAATCTAGTTACTCGCTATCTAGGAGAGAGAGAGAGAGAGAGAGAGAGCCGAGCGCCCTAAAAAAGGGGAGTTTACAACAGTATAACCAGTCAGCAACCTTTCTACTACCTTGTTACTCTGCCAGTCTGTCTCTTTATATTTCTCACGCTCCCTAACTTCCATTTTATTGTAAGTTCTTGCAGTTTGAATGTTTTATTCATTATACAGTGTTCAGCATATCATCTAGTTTATTTCTCTCTAAATCTCTCTCCTTCTCCCATTCATTATACAAATATACTGAATGCCAATTTGTAGTAAAATACAACATTAATAATAAACAAAGTCTAAAAATAATTGAAAATTGCTCTGTTTGATTTATGAAGATTTATTTCTTTGAGATTGAAATTTATATCCAAATTAAGTAGTTAATATTTATTTATTTGGTAAATTCAATTAATAAATCGCAATGTTCAAATTTTATTTTCCAATCAAGATATATTAATAAAGATTTTTAAAAAACAAAATTATTAAACTAACAAGAACAAGATAATAGTTAAATATTAAAAAATGATCACCTTAATTAATTTTAAAGAAAATGCAATTGAAATTTGATATGTAAATGAAATAGTAACCAAAAATAGTTTTGTTTACAAAACAAATTTAATTACAGTTCAAGATTAACAAGTTTTAATCATTTATATCAAATAGTGCGAAATACTTTGAAAAGTTAAGAAGTATCCTTGAGCAAATGAGGAAAAAAAGACTTAAGACACTTGGCAAGTGACAATATTGGCAACGGTTTTTTTTCTAGAATCACGCGACATTAAAGTACAAGTAATCTTCTTTTTTCTTTTAGCGATTAATTGTCGAGATAATGAATATAAATTTACTCTATAGGGATTTGTTATATCTAATTTTAATATTTTGTTTTCGTGACTTCAAGTTTTTAAGTAATACTTGAAGTTTTGTTGGTTACATTTCCATGATGATGCATTTCATATAATTAGAAAACTTCTCAATCCACTTTTTAAAATTGTTCCAGAAATAAACTTTAATTTATTCACTAGCTGGGGGATGTGTGTGTGTATGTGTGTGTGGGTGTATGTGTTTTATGAGGTTACAGGGAACTTCGCGCCCCCTAGCTAGTGAATAAATTATACTACTATATACATATTTTTGTAATCGTTAATACGGTTTCTAAATCCACATTTATTTGAAGGATCTGTTTGATTATAATAGCTTTTTGAAATAATATGATTATCGGGGAAGGGAATAGCTAAGTGGTTAGCGTACTGGACTGCCACGCGGAGGGCCCGGGTTACCGAGTCCAGCTGTGCTACCCTTAGATTTTTCTTCCTAGGAGCCTCTACAGCTCACTATATTGGTGATGGACAGTGTTGCCTGCAACGAGAGAACGCTGGCCGGAGGCCAGGTCTCAGGCACTGAGAATGCTCCGGGCGCCAATGACGCGCCTTAAATTAAAAAATATGATTATGATAATCATTTGTTTTTTTTTAATTTGTTTCACCTCAATTTTCCGGTGAAAAAACGATATTGAAAATTTGACACACGATACAATACTTCCTCTTACTAGGATAGAGAAGCAAAAATGCTAGATAGGAGTGCGCTAAGGTAGAAGTATCTCGGGGAATCTTGAAATATTTCGAGCCGTCTGTAGTTTAGTGGAAACGCATATTGTTAAGTGCTGAGCTAAAGAAGCTTCTCATGTTTAGTGTATTTTTCGTTTAGAAAGGGTGATTTTTTTTTTTTTTTTTGCTTATTAAACATTTTTTTGGACCGGTCTTTTCACTACGCAGCGGTCCTGTGCTGCGACCACGTTTGGGAAACGCTGCATTATACAATTTGTAGTGAATAATGGATAGCGAATGAGCAAATTTAATAAATAGTAAAGGAATAATTACATAGCATTTTATTTCTAGGGACACAAAGTACATAAGTGTTTTTTATTAATTGCACCACATAGCATTTTATTTCTAGGGACACAAAGTACATAAGTGTTTTTTATTAATTGCACCACAAATTGTGAACAACTATATAAATTAATTTACAGTAAAACGGCTGAAAAATCTCCTCCTAATATATTATAGTTAAGAAATGTATTATTCATATCGAGAATAAAATTTAATTTCATTCGTAATTAAAACAGTGAAAAAAAGAAATTAATTTTTCTTTAATTAATAGCGAGCATTTTGCTATTCTACCGCAGAAAGTGATTCTTTTTTACCTTTTATTTTTTGTTAGACAATAAACGAAAACAAAAAATAGATTGTTCTTATAGCGAAGCCCCCAGTGTCGTGAATCTTCATCGACCTGACCTAGCACCGCTAACTTGTTCTCTTCGCTCGATATTCTCTTGCTAGCAGACAGTTCTCACTATTTGTATTTAAAATAAATTTACTTCCTTCTTTTTATTTAATTATTTATTAAATTTTAATACTAAAAAAAAAAGTCTGGTGTGAAACACTCACACAACTTTCTCTTGTTACAGTTTACAAAATTGTAATTGACAAGTTTAATTTTAATAGTTAGTATATCAAATTTAATGAAATTCGTCAGGGTTTAATGGGGAAAATTGCGAAAACTGGAAAAAAAAAAAAAAAAAAAAAATAACTAATTTAAACAAAAAAAAATACTAATTTTTTTGAAACCCAGAATTTTGGCAATTTATTTATTTCCAATTAATTTTGTATTGATGGTAGAATTGTAAATTTAATCAACTAAGATAGCACTTTAGAGGAGCACTTTAACCGACCCCTTCCCCAAAAGTCTTTAATGACTTTACCCGGAAAATGTTATAGCTCATTATATAGGTAGCTCACATTCTTAGTTTAAAGAAAAATCTTGGGATAGCAGAAAACTGAAAAATACTTTTCAGAAAATTCGCTTTTCCGGTCATCTAATTATTATTATTATTGAAAAAGGCACACTTGGTGGGCGGTCCCTGGGCCCTCGCGCATACCAGTGTAGGAGCGTCTAACCTGAATGGTGCCCCAAATGCTGAACGTGACAAAACAATGGAAATACGCTAATCCTAATCTACAAATCCCCCCACTACTCGATATTTCTGGGGCGACAAACAACCTAACCTATTTTCCATTCATTCCAATACAGTTAAAATTTATATACACCCTTGCACACTAAGCTCGATCATTCAACCATAAACACTCTTACGCCCCTCAGTACTCAATATGCCCCTGGGGATACATCTAACCTTACAAACTAGCCTAAAGGGTCACAACTGGCTAGAACACCGCTAGCTAACCCGCATTCATGCAACATTCACGCAATAAACGCAATAAATTACTTTCATTCCAACGTGCAAACTACCTACCAAATCAGCCCCTATCGACCCATTCCATTCTCCTTTTAGATGCTTCTTCTGCAAAACGCCTAAAACATTTGTATGCGACACCATTTTTGAGCAGCAAGAGGCAGACTATTGTTCTCCAAAGCATCGTGGAACCCAATCTCCCTCTGCAAGCGCTGACGCAGATCAGAATACAGAGAGCAATCCAACAACATACGCTCGCTTAGCTCCTCCTTTCTTCAGCTACAGCTCCCATCCCTAGCTAGCGAGTACGCATTCATTTTTTGCTTATATTCATTCCAAGCTCCGGCTACCAAATCAGCAGCGGGTAACCTCTCCACCTCGCTCAGGTACCTGCGTCTAGCCACATGTGCTGCCCGCCGCTTGTCCCGAAGACTAGCCGACCACCAAGTAACACCCCCAACCATCTTCCTCCGCTCCGGAATAGATTCGCGAGCCGCCCCAACAATCACCTCAGAAAGTTAGCAAGCCTGCAAGGATGCAAACTCGTGAGGAAGATCATCCATTAAACACTCGCGAATGAGCTCATCAAAGCGATCCCAGTTTGCTCGAGATAACAAAAAACGATCCAAACCCACCAGTCTTCTCGCCTTTACTAACGGCTTGGCATCCAAAACCTATACATTGGTGGTCACTTAGTGCACCAGTCCGGCTCAGTGCGCCAAGACCAGCCAAAATCGGGCTGGGGGATCGATTTTCTTCAAACTCGGTATTTCAACAACATATTATATCATTCTAATTAATATTATTTAGATGTTAGAATTGTATAATACATTGAAATAGCATCAATCGTGGATTCATTGATTTCGGAGTTAATGTGAGATAAAACCGGGGTGCACCATCCCGACATGAGAGCATCAACCCCTTCCACTTAAAATTAGAACAGTTCGTAAAATTTCGTTTACGATAAAATACAATTTCTGAAGCAAATTTATATTGACTTTTCCTTAACAAATGGAAATGGTGCATTAATTTTTGTGCAGAGTTATTAACATATGATATGTTGAAGCAAATGTTTTAAATAACGATATAATAAATAAAATAGAAATCTTATGGGTTATAACAAATAATATTTGAGGTAGAGATTCAACAACGAAAATATAATGTCTTCTCTTTAGTTTTCTGGAGTCACTTTTCTTTGTTGCTCGCTGGCGGCTGTACACCAGATGGAAAACCCAGGGACAAATATAAAGTAGTGCTACCTTTTCCAATACATATGTCGCAGACAACCTCTACAAGCACCCTCCATTCCTTTTGAATTCGCCCAACATCTTGGATAACATTTCTCATTGTTGCCTTCTTTAGTAAAAAGAAAATTTTCTCTCTCAGTGTTTAGATTCTTGTCTATAAATTAGAATTTTTATAACTTTATATTAAATTCATATTTTTTTTTTTTTTTTTAAATCATAGAGTAAGATGGGTATAGGTTTTTTTTTTTCATTATTATATCGGTTGATAACCGACATCTAAACATTAACATGGACTTATTATTAAGTTTTCCAATCTGTCTGATTTATTTACAAAACTAACAACTGACTAATATAATAAATATATTAAAATAATAAAAAATATTAGTTACAGTGTAATGTGGCGGTAGTGGCGCTGGACCATGGGGAAGAGAAATTCAAAATTGAAGCAAGACACCATTGACAAGCTTATGACAGATACTTATTGTAAGTACCTTTTTAATTTTAATTACTTAATAATTTGATTGTATTTTGCTTATACAAGGTTCAAAAATAAAGAAATAATCATTTATAACTATCAACAATAACTATCAATTGTTTGTTTTAATTTTAAAGTTTACCTAATTATAATTATTTTAAAATGTAAACCTGCTTGTTATAATATTCCAAGAAAACACCATATATATTATAAATCATAAAGTTGACATTGAGCCAAGGAGATTAAAAACAGATAATTAAACAAGATTATAGATAATTATAAAGTCCATATCATTGTTATCTAGTTTATTATATTCACACACACCCACACACACATGTTTATTTTTTTAATGAATTATGATGGGCTTTTGTTGTTAAAAAATTATTTCTTCTGGAATGTAATAATATAAAAATATATTATTTTTCCACATTAAAATTATTAACTTAAAACAATTTAAAAACATTTCAATAATTAATTTTTAATTTATATTAGTTATTTTATTAAAATGAAAATACGAATGAATTAAAGTATATATAAATTAAAATATGTTATAAATTTATAATAATTTTTATTGGACAACGTTATTGGATTAACGGTGATTATTTTTGTTGAAACAATGCTGGCAATGCTTACTGGTGACAAAGTCAACAATGAATATTAAGCAGTTAATTTTATCTAAATCCATGTGTCCCCACTTGATAACACAAATATAAGAGAAAGTGAGGCAGTGATTTGTTTTTAAATAGATAGTCTTCGAGCACATCTTCATGGAATTGGACTTGTAGACAGCCTGCTGTACACTAGCTGTGTCTATGGTTGGTTGTGGTTGTGTTCCAAGAATGGGCCGCCGTTTTTTTTCCCCCAAACTTTGTTTGGATACTGGTCTAACGGTGTATATTCACGAGTAGAGATTAGATTCTATGGGGTGTTGGCTCTTCAGCCTACGCCACCGCAACCCCCAAGGTCTATTGCGGTACCCCATAAGTTGGAGTCTCCACACCAGACCTGTCCTTTATTTGAACTTTGGAATCTAGGGAAGCTCCAAGGTGGTTATCTTGGTATAGCGCCCTCTCGAGTCCTGTCGGCCCTATTAGACTTAATAGATCCGAGAGAGGGCACCGGCTGTGGCTTCACGAATATGTCTAGTGGCTCTTTTCTTACTGTGAAAGACATCAATGATTCAATACTCTCTCATCTTGGTATAGCCGAAAATCGCAGATTGAGATCTGTTACCAAATATTAATTTATTACCTCAGAGACATTTTCCGTGGTAGCCTGCTTCATATTGTGGTCATCGACCGGTTTCGGGCGTTCGCCCATCTTCAGGATGCGTTTGTCAGACAGTGTGGAAACACAGACTTGCACAGAGCAAATTCAGTTTATACACTGAGTGTATAGAGTAGTGCAAGATTGTGTTATCACACTGTCTGACAAACGCATCCTGAAGATGGGCGAACGCACGAACCGGTCGATGACCACAAAATGAAGCAGGCTACCACGGAAAATGTCTCTGATGCTTTCCAGCTCTGCGGAACCAACCACCACAACAACTAATTTATCTGATTGCTATTTATTTACATGTCTGATATAAGAAATACCGCTCTGTATTATCCGTCAAAGTTGAGAAGGCCATTCGATAAATAGGATCGCTTATATAAAAAAAACGAGAAGTAAATTCAAGCAATACTCTATCTGAATTAGAATTAACATGCATACCATTCATGTATGGATTCTTGAACAAGGACCTTAATATATTCTTGACTTGTACTACGGTGGGCAAGTGCTACTTGGAAGCGTTCGCAATTTCACAAAGTTCTACACCATAAATTTCAGATGTTTCATTTTTACTCTCTCTTACTCCTAGTAACAGGAGGTATTGTAATCGTGTAAAATTTTCGATATTGAGTTTTCACCGGAAAATATCCATTTTGAGGTCTCCTGAGTCCAAATAAGTGGTTTTTAGCAAATGGTGTGTGTTGTATGTGAACAGCATAGCTCAAAAACGAAAAATCGTAGAAAGTTCAAACTTGATATTCCGTTTAGCTGTCAACATGGATCTGACAGTGGGTCATCGGTCAAAATTCCTCAACCGGAAGTACCACATTACTAGTTGTTTTTTTACGTTTTTGCGATTTTCTCAAAAAATGGCTCCAACGATCTTCTTCAAACTAGTCATATCCACTACACATACAAACAGCTACAACTTTTATTTGAAACATTTCTCCGGGAAAATTCATTTAAGGGCACTTCTGTGGGAGGGGTGGGGTTAGGTTTTCATCTTAACTGCTATTTCAGTTTATTAGACAATTCTATAATCTAAATAATGTTAATTAGGATTAAATATGTTTTTGAAATTCCGAATGTGAAAAAAAATCGGATAACCGGAAGTGCGTTTGTTTTAACACTTTACTAAATGATTTCTTCACTTTTTCGCGATTTTCTCAAAAATGGCTCCGACGATTTTCTTGAAACTTCGTTTATAAACTAAACATGCAATGATCTACATCTTTTATTGAAAACATTTCTCTGGGAAAATTCATTTAAGGGCACTTTTAGTGGAGGGGTGGGGTACAGCTTCCTGTAAAGTGGTATCGTAGTTGATTATACAATTCTATCATCCAAACAAATAATTAGAAATAAATAGATGGCCAAAATTCCATGTTTTAAGAAAATTAGTAAACCGGAAGTGCGCTTTTACTGAACTTTTTTTCAGTTTTCGCCGAATTTCGTTATATGTGGTACACAAACTATAACATTTGTCAATTATAATTTTGAGAACAGTTGTGTGAGTGTTTCACACCAGATTTTTTTTATTTTGTAACAGTAACAAATGCAATAAGGAACAGTTTAAATAAAAGTGGAACTATTTTAAATAAACTTGAGATAATAACAACTGTGATGCAACAAAGAATCTCCGTTTTTTCTTAAACTGATCATATTGGGAAGATGCAGAAGTTAATGCAGTTATTAATGTATTTTAACCAAAGTTTAATTTTCAACTTTTTTGCAATTTAACGTGAAATAGATAAGTAGGAATAGATTTAAATGTCTTTTATATAGTATAAGTGTTATTATGTAATTCTTGGTTTCCGGTTTTGTTGTTTCAAAAGTGTTTCGCGAAACATTACCGTTTCATTGTTTCGAGAAATAGGCAGAAAAATAAAATCCAAGACAAAAACAGTCATTATTTGTCAGCAGTCTCCATAGTTTCCGCAGTCTTCTTCTGGACAATTCTTCAGTCTAGTCTGGCATATTCCAATACTGTGTTTAGTCTCGGAATATTCTTACATTTTGAAAGTTTTAATGAAGAACGTCTAACGTGGTTCCTTATCACGGTCGCTATTCAGAAAAAAGGGATTATCATATCCATTGTCTTGATTCTGCTTTTAGATTCTCTAAAATACGAACCTTAAAAAAAAAGTTATCTCAATGAACAAAGACCATGGTCTAATAAATCTTCTAATACAGTATAGAAGTTCAGGGCTGTTTGAAAGAAGTGGACCGCAAGGCTAAGGTGTACTATGGCACTGGGTTCGATTCCCAGTCATAGCCTTGGAATTTATTTGATGTATTAATATATTATGCGATATACAATAAAGTGTGTTAGCTAGGACGTAATTGGATATCTAGAGGAATAGACATTATTAGGAATAGAATAGGACAAATTAGGAATAGACTTTACTTTTAGATACTTTACCGGATTGCAGACTTATTAACTTTATATCCTAATTTGTGATATGAAATAGTTAATTAAATAATTTAAAAAATAAAATATGTGAGATATATTTATAAGAGACAATACAGTATTTTTATATTGTTATTGGCCAACCTTTATTCATATAATGGGGTTGTTGAGGAGAGAAATTAGGTTTGATTAAATGAACGAGATATGCTGACACTAATATAATGTAGCTAAGTTTACACTAACTGCACTGGACTTTATAATGAAAATGATAGAATGAATGGTGTGAGTAAAGATATGACACGATGCGATGTACTTGTATGGTTGTATCTGATAGATATCCTCTAGATAGATTCCCACTGGCTTATATACACAGGTTCTCCCACTCTAGGCTGCCTAAGTCAGAGAGTAGTCTCTGTTAACCAGAGTGGGCCTCTCTTCTCTCTGCTGGGGTTGCATTATCTTTTGCGGTACCATTACATCCATTTTTTAGAAGGACAATTAAATCCTTACTAAAATAGCACTTGAGTTGATTGAAGTTTTATATAATATTGACAAATTTTGTATTATCAACATTAATTTGATTCTCAAAAAATCTGGTGCGATACATTCAAACAACTTTCTCTTACTCTAGCTTTCAGAATTGTGATTGACAAATTTTATAGTTAGTACACCAAATTTAATGAAATTCGTCGGGGTTTTTATGGAGAAAATAGCAAAAACTGAAAAAAAAAACTGTTCAGTAAAAGCGCACTTCCAGTTTAATAATTTTCTTGAAACTCGAACTTTTGGCCATCTATTTATTTCTAATTAATTTTGTTTAGATGGTAGAATTGTATAATCAACTATGATAGCACTTTAGGCAAAAACATAACCCTACCCCTGCCCAAAAAGCCCCCTTAAATGACTTTACCCGGAGAAATGTTTCAAATAAAAATTGTAGCTTTTTATATATGTGTAGTTCACATCCCTAGTTTAAAGAAAATAGTTGGAGCCGTTTTAGTGAAAATAGCAAAAAAAAAAAAACTGAATAATACTTTTCAGTAAAAACGCATTTCCGATCGTCCAAACTCGGATTTTCGGCAATACATTTAATTTTAATTATTATTATTTAGATGATTTGATTATTATAGAATTGTGAAATAAACTGCAATAGCACTTTAGAGGAAAACTTAACTCCACCTTTCACCCACAAGTACCCTTAAATCAATTTTCCCAAAGAAATGTTTCAAATAAAAGTTGTAGGTTTGTATTTCAATTTGATGTACCAAGTTAAAAGAAAATCGCAAAAATGTGAAACAAAAAAAACATTTCAGTAAAGTGGTACTTCCGGTTGAAGAATTTTGACAGATAACGTACTGTCAGATCCCATGGTGATACCTAAACGGAAAATCAAGTTTGAAGTTTCTGCGATTTTTCGTTTTTGAGCTATGCTGTTCACATATAAAGACTATTTGCTAAAAAACCACTTTGTTTGGATTCAGGGGACCTCAAAACGGTGTATTTCCGGTGAAAACTCGATACCGGAAATTTGACCCGATTATAATACTTCCTCTTACTATGAGTAAGAGAAAGTAAAAAAAAAAAAAATCCTTATTAAATAATAATTAATTGATTTTTAATTGTTCAATAATTATAACATGATAATTAGATTTGTTAAGTGTGTTTATCAATTGAAACGCTAAAACCTGGATTAAATAATTGATTGGATTAAAAGCTGTCACTTACTTCAAAAGTTCATCTGACTTTAATAATAAACACACAGCCTGGTTTAAACTACAAAAGGTTTGCGTGCTACAAAGAGTGCTTTTATAATAAACAATCTGTGGGAACAATTTGGAAATTATATTAACTAAGTTATCATTGATTAAATTGTAGATTTAAAATTACATTCTGTGGTATATATATATAATTTTGCCAAATTTTAGTGATGTGATTTTTTTGTGTGTGTAAAACTATCTGAATTGTTGCATTTCTTTATCTTATTGAGTTCATCTCAGTTAAAACTTAAATCATCAAAATGTTTTAAAAATATAAGAAAAACAATTTGAAAAATCTGATCGATTCAAACGACATTTCTCTTGCTGCAATTTATATATATTTATAGTTGACAGATTTTCTTCAATCTTGGAATTTTTACTAAATATATAGTTATTTTCAGTATTATACAACTGGTGGAACCTATACTAAAACTAAAAGGAACTTTTGAGAGTACCGTGACAGCCCAGAGCTTCTCTGGAGTCCAGTTAATTTCTAAATAAAAACAAAAAACATTATCAAACAAAAGTGATAGTTATTATTATGGATTATTAGTATATCAAATTAAGCAAAAAAAAAAAACGATAATGTCGTTACTAGAAAAAGATACGAAATTGGAAAAAAGAAAAGATGATGAAATTCGCACTTGCGGTCAACCGATTATATCCAAACTCGGAATTTTAGCAAGAAATTAATTTTTGTTAATATTAAATGGTGGGAGAAGAACTCCATAATTGCAGTCTACTTAAGAAGAAAACCTGAAGTTTACCTTCACCATCACAGTATCTCTTAAACTTGGAAAAATGTTTCAAATAAAAGTGACGATCTAAATGTGACTATATGTATATATATGAGATACATCCGGTGAAGTATTTTGACCTTTGCAACTTCTCTTTTGCCTAAACTCGAAATTCCTTAAATGAAATTTGTGCGTTTTTTTTTTTTTTTTTTTTTTAAACAATGCTGTTCACAGTGATACAAACACACAAAAACTACATTCATCCAGCACACAAGGTTCTAAAAACCATTTTTTACCGGCTTAACCCGTGTTATCCGGGTAAAATTAGCATGTATGTTCATTTTTTTTTAATTTTGTTTAATTTAATGGGGGGGGGGGGGCAACATCTATGGCCATTGGCGCCCGGAATCTTCTCAGTGCATTGACGGGCTCCGGGCTGTGTTCTCTCTTTACAGACAACATTGTGTATGAGGCAACTAAAAGAGAAAACTGCTGGACTCGTATCCGGGATCTCCGCGTTGCTAGCTAGTCCAGCGCGCTAACCACTTAGCTATTCCCTTCCCATTCATTCCCGTTCATTACCGTAGAGGACCCGATATGTGAAGTCCCGTTCATTGTCCTAGTATCCATATTTGGACTATTCACTTTCCATTGATGATGAGGCTTTCGTACTTTTCTTTTCGTGAAAAATGGCTTTGTAAGAATTCTATCCGTCATAGATAATAAAGCTCTTTCGGAATCCACCATATTAAGTCGGAACTATATCAAATTTGACAGTACCCTATATCTTTTATATTCTGGAAAGAATAGTCTTACTTCGCCGCCAAACTTTGTTCCCTTACTAACAAACACCTTCTGAGAGGTCGATTTATTCAAAATTATATTCATGACTGGAAGTTTGGTAGACACGTGCCTAAAGACACTAATTGCAGGCTGGGGACCAATGAAAGGGAGAAAGGTGCCTAATTTGGCAAACCTATTCTCACTCCTTCCATCTCATTCCTTCTCTCTCTCTCTCTCTCTCTCATTTTCATCTCCTTCTCATGGCCCGATATCCAGGCTAAAAGTATATTGTTAAGGGAAGAAAGCCCTTCCGCCTCTTAGAACATTCTAGTACCAACTTCGAAGTGAAGACACTTGATCTCAATGTCTTCAACGGAAATTGACTGTCCGAGCAAATACAAACACCTTTTAAATTAGTCTTACGTAACCGTTCATCTAAAATATCACAAATAATAGCATAAACTTCAGCCTGAAAAACAGTGGTTCATTCACCAAAAGATCTCCCGCCATGTGATCTCCTGTCTCAAAACAGATCGCAGCTCCAGTCCTACCAAACCATTCTGGAACCATACGTGTAAAACCGGAGATAATTATCAGGTATCACACCAAATGCACCCAGTCTTAACCAATCTTCCCTAGAAGGTACTGATAGTCACTGTAAAAATGATCTTAAACAAAGGTCTTCAACATTCTGTCAAATGGAAAACGTGTAATAGAGATCTTTAAAAGCATCTCGCGAAATGATACAACGACTGTACTGCTTATCCTGCCGAAAACCTGCCAGTTTAATTCTATAACAGACTTTCAATGTCGGTTTTTTTTTCACTTCCACAAAGAGCCCTGGGATTCCCAACAAAGACTTCATAACAGTAGTTGGTATGGTCCACAGCATCCGCCACCCCCAGGCAAGCTAAGCATTGAATAACCTCAAAAATTAGTCTAGTGGTTGTTATCTGAATGCGACACCATCACACTGCAGCATATAGAGGACCTAGGTTCCATAACCATAGAATAAATCAAAAATATCATCTTGCGAGTAATCCTCCAATTCTTGGACATTGCCAAAAAGAAATGTTAGACTTTTGATGCTTTCTTAACATATTCTGACCAATTGAATTTATTGTCGATAACTACTCGGAATAACTTCACAGATTTGCACATCTGAACAGAAGTTCTTAATAATCTAGGAGGTATTAATCCTACAATCTTCTTCCTCTGGATCTTCCTGGGACCTGTTAAGGGTACTTTGCATTAAGTCTGAGATGATGTGGATTACCCCAGCAATAAAATAACACATCATCGGCATACGCCTGTACATAGAATCTTGATGAGTTAGTTCAACCATAACAGCACACCATAGCTTTGTTGAGAGGTAACCACCTTCTCCCCGTTTGTACAAACAGTGTGCTTGCTTAGAGAACCTGTATAATTTTATTGAATAGAATTAATACCTATTCAGTTAATTAAACTGGTTTCGGAGAATGTAAATTTCCCATAATTGTAAAATTTCATTGATTAAATTTTACAAAATTTTGTTAAAATAAAATGTGAGGTAAGATATTTAGCGTTTTTCCCTCTAAACTAGTTACTGCAACTAGTTATAAGTGGGTTCGTATAGATAAAATACTCTTCAATAAAGAAAACACCAATTTATTGTTATACACAATAAATTACAAAATACAACACTTAAATATTTATTCACAGTTTAAACCACAAAAGTTCACTTTGTTCACTTTTTATACACTTTCCACAAAGGTACACTTCGTTTGTAACTAGAAAACTCTCCCAACTCTCTACGGTCCCACTATTTATATCGGTGGAAAATCTTCTAGAATCTTCTCAATCCTTCCAGAGAGAACTAGAGCGCGTCGTCAGCGCTTCCTAGCGGCCACTAAGAGAACTTGAGGTTCCTACTTCCTCTCCTAGATGGCACCACTAGCTGCGTTACAGTATGATACTTTGAGGACCAATAATATAATAAGAAATTTTGTTGCATTAGGTGTCTCTGATAAATGATATTACTATGTTTAATATACATTATTTTCAGGGAGCCATGTACATTGGGCCACGCTCCACGTGTAGTCGGCTCTACGAAGCCGCACCTTTTCGTCTACATTTATAATGCCAACTTTGAAGGAAATTTGTCATTTAGAATTATATTATATTAGAATTATAAGTCACAGACTGTTTCACACCATAGTTATTTTTGGGTAACAAGTTCTATCAGTTTGTCCTCACGCGTTGGTCTAGTGGCTAGCGCACTCGCCTTTCGTGCGAGAATTCAAGGTTCGATTTCCGCGAGGGCAAAGTCGGTGTTGACCCAGCATCGTGATAAAAAGTGGGAAGCTACATTCTTCCCGTATACCCCTTTTTCCTCCTAGTACTTCGGGGGATCTTTCTAGACCGTACCTATCCGTTCGGTTTTACCGGTTCCCCGTTGCAAGCAACGGGATCGTTTAACAAGAAGGGGATGTCACCACCATGGAAGGACTTTTAGTGCAATGCCCGACCATACCAGAAGTGCCGAAGCACTCCCCGCTTGACCCATTTAAGGGCAGGTTGAGATACGCTCAACCAGCGCGCAGAGTGATCCCACAACATGGTCACACTCCACTACCAGAAGCGAGAGAAGGCACGCTCTAACAGGCTCTGGTGAACCGCGCACACCTAGCAAATGCGCATCCCGCTCAACTCATGACCTCGGTCATTGGAGTTATTGGTTAAACCATGGCCACTACGAATCCTACCTCAATTGCAAGCAATTGACTCGGAAAGTATCTTGCGCCCATAGTTCACTATTTTAACTCTAACGGGCTAGCGGGACTGATCGCACGCCCAATGGATCTAATGTCCATCTAAAGGTTCAGGATGGGTTGGGGGAGGGAATCCCCAACCTGGAGAGCCAGAGGCTGATTGCACCCCGCAGGTTGGGCGATGGCTTCGCCACAAGCCTACGCCAAAATGTCTCTAGATGTTGAAGTAGAGTGACACAACTACATTTTCCTTTTCCACACAAGGACTCATACATATCTTATTAGAAGATACGACTTGTCCAGTGCAGGGTCTCCCTTTTAGTCGCTTCCTACGACAGGCAGGGCATATCGTAGGCCTATTCTACCCCGGGACCTACACGGTGACGTGGGAAGCTCCAGTAAGTAGCGCCCTAAGTAGCGAAGGCCCGAACTAAACAGCGTGGGAACTGCGGCGTGCTTACCACACGCTCTCGTATTCAAATCGCCGTCAGGCAAGCCATGGCCCTTTATGGGCTATTGCGCCATAGGGTTTTGTTTTTTAACTTCTATCAGTTAAGTTTGTTTTTATTAAAGGAGAAATAACTCCAAAAATCTGTTGAATATCCATCTTACAAAATAAAATTCTTATGATTTTTAGATAAAGCATACATACTTATTATAAACAAATAAATACAGTGCAAAATATTGGGATAAAGTAATGATTTATAAAGAAATGCCTTTAGCGACTAAAATTCCAACAGAAATGTCAAGTTCTCTTATATAAGACGGGGACACAGCCTCAGTTTTGTAGATACATAGTTTTATCAAAGGCAGGGGCCCGCAATATAATCTCTGTACCGCAAATACATCAAAGGGTTCTACCATGTGAAAATAGATGTTCAAAACCCACCTCCTTTAAAGATTCAACCAACACACATTCATGTAACTCTCTCTCTCTCTCTCTCTCTCTCTCTATATATATATATTAAGTATATAATATATATATATATATCTATATATAGAATAGGTTTAAGTTGTGTGAGTGTCAAACCGGCCTTTGAAAATATTCTTTCCATTTTCTCTTTTAAATCGTGATTTTATTCTGTATTTTCTTTTATTTTCTTCTTTTTTTTTTTTACTTTCTTTTAGTGGGAAGTATTGCGATCGTTTGAAATTTTCATAATTTTTGGTGGTCACCGATTTTGAACAAAAATATTTTCTGTTTTGTGAACATAATTTCTCAAACTCGGAGCAAACTGTAAACTGATAATTTTACCAGCTGATAATATTACGTTTAGGTATCACGTGCACGTCAAACATGAAGTTTCATGCATAATCCATCATCGGATTTGCGATTTTACTGAATGCTTTTTTTTCTTTCAGTTTCTCGCGAGTGATACCAACAATTTTCTTTAAACTTGGTATACTATCTAACCTATCACTTTTATTTGTAATATTTTTCCCGGATAAACTGATTTTTTGGGGGGATTTCTGGAGTGGGGGTGGAGGTGAACAGTTGCGTCAAGCTTTTCTCTACAGTACCACTTCAATATAGTGTATGGTTCTACCATCCAAATAATATTAATTTACAATCATTGGTATTAATCAACAATCATTGGTACAATTCCAAATTTGAAGAAATTCGGTTAACCGGAAGTATGACTGACTTTACACAATCGATTTTTTTTAGTTTGTTTGTAATTTTCTCCACTAATCAAATAACTATCAAACGCTAATAAATCAAATAACGTTTTGCTTTATACTGGAACTAAGTGCATGGTCAAAATCTCCCACTTTTATTTGTAAAATTTTGCCGAAAAAATTAAGTTTAGTTTTGTGGAATTTGTTCCATTAAAATTCAAAGGATTCAGGATGTTACTGACGCTGTTTTCTAGACTACAATGTTAGACTACTACCTTGGGTACTTGTTTCCCGCCACCTCTAAATTTATGTTATAGTACGTTTAGATCTGGCATTTATTGCAAGAAATTTCTGTCGAACAGTAAGTGTCGCTAATGTAAACGGTACGAAATTAGTATCTGATATATGTAGTTTAAGTGTCAGAAACATGTGTATATACGTAGGCGTAAACACTACTGCGCATACAAGTTCAAACTCGCCTGGACAAAAATTGCTTTAGTTGACCGACCGTCTTACTTTTTATTATAGCTACATAAGTGTCGGTGCATTTAGTTTTAACATGGGTTAGATACCGGAATGGGTACCGACAAGAGAAGTCGAAGAACTAATCGACATGTATCATAATAAATCCGAATTATGAGATATTAAAAGTAAAGTTTACCGTGATAGAGTGAAGAAAACCGTAAAGTTCCAGCACGCGCACACTAACAGTTGTTCTGAATTTCGTTATCTTGCTTGCATAAAATAGGCCCTAGTTTTTTTACTAGCTAATTTTTCGAAATGAGATGGTTTCATTCTTACAAAATTTGTGAATTGTGTTGGATCCTCCAACGTAAGTTGTTCAGACATTAACTGATTGTATGCACCTTGTTATTCACGTCTCAAAATCCATTCGCGAATTTACACAGAACGCTTTTTCTTCTTTTTTTTTCAAATAATTTCAGAATAATTACGCTAGCTGCAATTTTTCTTTTTTATGCCCCTTCATCGTCAAATGACCGTCTGACAGTGAATGACAGTAATCTGATTTTTTGCAATGAAAGAAATGTATAGGCCACAAATAGCAGGTGTAAATTCTTAAGACATTTGTTGCATGACACAAAACTTTGACGGTGTCGTTACACTTATCCATGCTACAAATATCACGTGATTTCTGTCACAATGTAAACACTGAACACAACTTACTGTCCGACACTTGACATAAGTGTCTGGATAGAAGTGTCAGATGTAAACGTACCCTTAGAGACATATAAGTATTATAGTTTAAAGAAAATGTATCATGTAATATGTTGTAATTGTATTAACAGTCGTAATAGAAAGTTATGTTATTGTTCATTTTCACTTTCTCTTACTAATAAGAGGAACTATTGTAATCATGTCAAATATTCGATATCAAGTATTCACCGGAAATACACGTTTTGAGGTATCCTGAGACCCCAAAAAAAAGTGATTTCTAGCAATAGGTATGCATATCTGTCTGTGTAAGTCTGTGTGTCTATTGTGTTTGGAGGGGACAGCATATCTCAAAAACGAAAAAGCGTAGATTTGTTCAAACTTAATATTTCGTTAAAATGCTACCAGAAGATTTGAAAATAAGCTTTTCGTAAAAAAAAAATCGTTCAACCGGAAGTGCCACTTTACTAAATGTTTTTTTTCTCCAGTTTTTTTTGTGATTTTTATCAAAAACCAAGAGCTACAACTTTTTTATTTGAAATATTTCTCAGGGAAAAAATTCATTTAAGGGACGGATGCTTCAGTTTATTACACAATTCTATTATCCAAAATAATATTAATTAAAATTCAATATGTTGTTAAAATGCCGAGTTTGAAGAAAATCAGATGACCCGAAGTGCGTTTTTTACTAAAAAGTATGTTTCAGTTTTCTGCTATTTTCTCTAAAAATGGCTCCAACGTTTTTTCTTTAAAACAACGTTTGCATTATACATACAGAGAGCTAATAGTTTTATTTGTAATATTACTCCGGGTAAACTAATATAACGGGGCTTTTGTGGGAGGGGGATGGTTACGTTTTCTTCTGATGTGTTATCTTAGTTGTTTATACATTTCTGCCATCTAAGACAAATTAATTAGAAATATGTAGATTGCCAAATTTCCAAGTATCAAGTAAATTAGTAAACCCGAAGTGCGTATTGTGCAGTTTTTTTTTCAGTTTACGTGATTTTCTCCATAAAAACACTGCCGTAATTAAATTTAGTATACTAATTATAAACTTTGTCACTTTATACAAAATTATATCAACAGTCATAAGGGGAAGTCGTGCGAGTGTTTCACACCAGAGTTTTTTACTTTACTTATTATTTTTAATAAAGAAATTTTGCTATCGTATGAAATTTTCATAAATGATTTTCCATGGAAATTACATGTTTCGAAGTCCTCTGAATTTGGAAAATATGTTTTTAACAAAATTGTCTGCAATATTTGGTACGTGTGTGTGTGTGTGTGTGTGTGTGTGTCTGTGAACAAAAAAAAAATTTCAAAAACGAAAAATTATATTTTTCAGTTTGTATATTTTTTAGAGAAATAAAACAACACTTTAATATTTGCTTTCCATATTTATTTTTTTTTATATTTTGCAATATTTCTGCGGCTTTCCATCCCACATAGGTAGTAGGAATAAGTGAAGGAAAGGATTTTGAGTTTCGGTCTTTTTTTAACCAAAAATAAAAAGAAAACTTAAATTTTTGCCAACGTTTCGACAAATATATTGTCTTTTTCAAGGCCTACAACATATAAATACAATAGGTTATTTTTTGAAAGTAATAATAATTAAAATTTAATTTATAAAACATTTTTTTGGTTTACTTACATAAAAAATAAAAAATATAAAAAAACTAATAAAAAAATCTTTAAAACATATCCAACTTGAAAACTTATGTAAAATTTAGAACTAAAAAGTTGAGAACACCTCAACAACACAGAGAAAAGTGAAAAAATAAACCATGGTGAAAGGCAGGCAGGTATATTTATAACGGGACTAGAGGAGAAAGGGGTCTATTTGGAAAAACAAGGTCAGGGATTAAGAAATCAGGTTATGATAAATTAAAGAGAGACCGTTGGTATCTGTCCTATAATTAATAGAATTTTTCTCTTTTTTTATATAAAGCATTTCTAAAAAATTAAGTTTTTTCTATTATGTTCAGTTGCCAAAATAATGGTGTTAGAAAAGTCAAAATCGTGTCTTTTTTCAGTATGGTGTTTAGTGAGTGCTGTTATGTTATCAGAGTTAGGTTTGTTTTTTCTACAGTCATAGTCGTGTTGGTATAACGTGTTCTCAACAACGGTAATTCAGTCGGCGTAGGGTCTTTTAATCTAGTGAAAAGTTTGTGTATAAAACAACGAATTACAATCAAATATTATTTACAAAATAAATTGCCGGCAATGTACAGCCACATATATTGGACAAACGAAACAATATTTAAAGAACAGGTTATACCAACACGACTATGACTGTAGAAAAAACAAACCTAACTCTGATAACATAACAGCACTCACTAAACACCATACTGAAAAAAGACACGATTTTGACTTTTCCAACACCAGTATTTTGGCAACTGAACGTAATAGGAAAAAACTCAATTTTTTAGAAATGCTTTATATAAAAAAAGAGAAAAATTCTATTAATTATAGGACAGATACCAACGTCTCTCTTTAATTTATCATAACCTGATTTCTTAATCCCTGACCTTGTTTTTCCAAATAGACTCCTTTCTCCTCTAGTACCGTTATAAATATACCTGCCTGCCTTTCACTATGGTTTATTTTTTCACTTTTCTCTGTATTGTTGAGGTGTTCTCAACTTTTTAGTTCTAAATTTTACATAAGTTTTCAAGTTGGATATGTTTTAAAGATTTTTTACTAGTTTTTATATTTTTTATTTTTTATGTAAGTAAACCACAAAAATTAATCCATAATTTTAATTATTATTACTTTCTGGTTTTTTGTTTTTTGTTTTTGTTTTTGATTTTGACTTTCAAAAAATAACCTATTGTATTTATATGTTGTAGGCCTTGAAAAAGACAATATATTTGTCGAAACGTTGGCAAAAATTTAAGTTTTTTTTTTT
Organism: Triatoma infestans; assembly: GCA_011037195.1. NCBI lineage: Eukaryota > Metazoa > Arthropoda > Insecta > Hemiptera > Reduviidae > Triatoma > Triatoma infestans. Next base: position 42,496 of record JAAEAF010006637.1, read on the forward strand.
ATTTTTGGTTAAAAAAAAGACCGAAACTCAAAATCCTTTCCTTCATACAAGTAACGGTCGAGAAGAATCTTCCGTAGGAATAAGTATTTTAAATTCGTGGCATATTTCTCAATTGAATTTTTATCGAAATATTTTAGTTAATTAATATTGCGTTTACCAATCAAATACGCGTCACAAACAAAATATTTCGTGCAACTTTCGAATTAGGATGGTTTAAATGCAATTGAATGGTTTAAATTGCAAAACTAGTATTTCTCGGTTAGATTGTAGCGCTGTTATACTATCTGCAATGTAGCCCATGTTCAGCTACCTAGTACTAAAACCAACTTGTATAATTTATGATACTATACATCACCTGTATAGCTAGCTAGCTAGATAGATAGATAGATTGTTACAGACAGGGGATTATTGCACTGCGACCTGAAAGATCTATTGTGTTCCCCGGAACCTTCTCCAATGCACAGCCGGCCTCCAAGCAGCGTTCTCTAGCTACAGACAACGCTGCCCATCATCGCTCAGTGAGTTGTAGGGGCTCCTAGGATGAGGAAATCTAAGGGGGCCAGCATGCTGGATTCGAACCCGGGACCTACGCGTTGTTAGTCCAGCGTGCTACCACGGAACTAATCCCTTCGTCCTCCTTGGCTTACGCCAGTTACCTATTGACGGAGACCCTAGTTTGTGTACTGTGTATGCCCTTGTCTGTAAAGTGTACAGTGTATGCAGTTTAAGTGTATTGTGTACTGTTCTGACGAAGTGCATGGAGTACTGAGCTGTGGTAACCCCACGCTAGTCCCCAAGTAACTGCATGCAACAGATACCCCTTGCGGGCTACAAAACTATGTTTATTAAAAATTGCAAGTATATTGAAAATTCGTCAATTAAATTTGTAGTTGGAGGAATTCTTGTGAACGTTTCACACCGTACTTTTTAAATTTCTAAACTTCTCTTTTTCTTTTATTATAAAATAAAGTAGAAACTAAAGAATTTAAAAAAATATGTGTGAAATATAGAAGTGTAATTTGCATTCATTTGTGTATGTGTTGTATATTTTGCATGTGGGTCTACATATACATATGGTAAATCCTTGACTGGTGGCGCTTTATTTCTCATTCATTCTTATTTAATGAATTTTACTCTTATTTTCTTTTTTATAGAATAAATTTGCATATATTTTCCATAAGAATAAATTCCCCATTATAGCTAAATAGCCGCATCAAATATGTTTGTGTATTTTTTAGAGAAATAAAACAACCCTTTAATATTTGCTTTTTTACATTTTGCAATATTTCTGCGGCTTTCCATTCCACATAGGTAGGAATAAGTATTTTACATTCGTGGCATATTTCTGAATTGAATTTTTATCGAAATATTTTTACTTTCTCTTCCTCCTAGTAAAAGAGGAAGTATTGTAATCGTGTCAAATTTTCGATGTCATGTTTTCACCGGAAATATCCGTTTTTGAGGTCCCCTGAGTCAAAAAAAGGGGTTTTTAGCAAATGGCCTCTGTGTGTGTGTGTGTATATGTGAACAGCATAGCTCAAAAACGAGAAATCGTAGAAAGTTGAAACTTAATATTCCGTTTAGGTATCACCATGGGATCTGACAGTACGTTATCCAACAAAATTCCTCAACCGGAAGTACCACTTTACTAGTTGTTTTTTTTTTTTCACGTTTTTGCGATTTTCTCAAAAATGGTACCGACGATTTTCTTTAAACTTGATATATCGTCAGTTATATCTAATTTACTAATTTTTGCACCGGAAGTGCGCTTTTACTGTTCAGTTTTTTAGTTCACAATACTTATGTTTAACCATGGTTAATCAAACAAGGGAAATATTAGTTGGCTAGATCCAAAGAAAAAAAAAGAACTGAATATCTTTAAATGTTTATTCGTCGTTTCGGACACCTTTGGTGTCTTTCCTCAGGAAGTGTTAAGGAAGTGTAGAGAGTGGAATGTTAGAAGGAGGTTATTGTTTGGTTATTGATTGGTTTGGTTACTGTTTGTAACATAATAACCTCCTTCTAACATTTAACTCTCTATCCTTCTCTTTAACATTTCCTGAGGAAGGACATCAAAGGTATCCGAAACATCGAATAAACTTCTACTTTCTTTGGCCCCCAACCAACCACAATATTTTGCTTGTTTTTCATTAACAACGGCCAACATAACTTATTGTTCATATTATTACAGAAGATCACGAGGAGCAGTAAAAAAATACAATTTTCTTAAGATTACCCGACGTTTCGACATATTTATTGGCTTCTTTAGGAATAAAAATAAAAAGCGATTAACAAAGATTACACAAAATTTTCATAGTAAAAACACAATAAACAAAAAACAAAACAAAATACTAAACAAACCTTCCAAAAAAGAATTTCTGGGATGATCAGTTTCTGGTTTCAGTATTACGTTTCAATTAACCTTTTTTTTGTAAGGTTAGTTTAGTGTAGTTTTTTTTTTTTATGGTGTTTTTATTATGAAAATTATATGTAATCCCCGTTAATCGCTTTTTATTTTTATCCCTGAAGAAGACATAAAATTTGTCGAAACGTCGGATAATCTTAAAAAAGTGTATTTTTACTGATCGCTCGCTCCTCGTGATCTTCTGCAATTATAATCGAACGGTCGAGAATCATTATGAAGTTAAAATGAAGTTAACGTTCAAGGTTATTCACCAGGAAAGAGCATTTCACTGAATTTTTACCTTCTCTAACTGTTGTACGAGGTAATATGGTGATCGGGTCAAGTCTTCGAAATGGAGTTTTCACCAGAAATATGTTTTGAGGTTGAAAACGAGAAAGTGTTTCAAGGAAATGATCTTTTGTGAGTGCATGTGTGTCTATTATATAATATACGAGTGTAAATTAAATATTTCAAAAACGATGAATCACGGACGCCTATAGTAGATATTCCATTTAGGTAATACCACGACCATCTATCTGACCTTAAATTTTCAGTTAAAATCTACCAATTGAAAGTGCGACCTGGTTTCACAGCTTTTCTTGAAAACGACTCCAATTTATATGAACCGCTTATTCTGGAAAAGTGATTTTGTTTTGGCAGCTTCTGGTAAAGCTGCCACCTTATACTTTCCTCTGAAGTACCACACTGTGCGGTGTATATTAACTTCTGTAACTGGGGCGCGCCAGTAGTATCCGGTGACTTTGTACAAAAACTTTAGTTGGCACCCATATACCCGTCCCCCACCTATTAAAGATCACTTTATAAAAATGTAACACGAGTTAAAATGAAATATGAAATCTATTATTTGTTTGAATTTTTTGAAGAATAACTAGAAATTATATGAAAAATATAAAACAATAAACATGCAAAAAGGTTTACGAAAAAAAACAATAAAAATAATTTGGAAGAAAGCAGAATATTTATGTTATTTGGCAAGAAAATCAATTGCGAATTGCACCTTTCATTTTACTAAATTAAAAGGTAAAAATGTCTATAGTTCCATGTCTCACGCAAACATAACGGGTTACTTCATTAGCTAAACAGGCGCAATTACTGAGGTAGTGATAACTGGCGTAAAAGTGACAAAAAAGGATTTATTTCCTGTTATTAAAAGATGAGTGTGGGGACATTTGAGTTTGGGAGTTCCAGGGTTGGTCGAGTTTAAAAATTCTTGTAAAAGGATTATTGTATACGTCATTTAATCCTAAAGATACCATGGCATCTTGAACAGCTCATTACTAAAAAGGAGCATCAAAACATTGTGCCGAATGAGAGCATATCACGGTCATTATAAAGCTTACAACCACAGGATTGGTGTAACAGATAACATCATTTTGCAGTGAATATGGAAAATTTGAAACGATGGAACATTTATTTATGTTTTGCCCCGCATGTATGAGCGAAAGGAAAATAATGTTTGATAGAATCTCTAAAACAACGGCTACTCCTTTTGACAACAAATCAATACTGCAAGCACCAAATTTAGAAATATGCAATGCTGTTAATGATTTTCTCTTTTCCATCACAAGGGAAATGTAAGAAGGACTTATTGTTATTGTGCAATACGTTACATTCTTAACAAAAAGAACATGCTAATCATTACCCCTTCAATTTATATATGTAACAAATAGTTATGTTGGCCATGACTCATGCTAATGGCAAATTTATATAACATTAAAAAAAAGAGATAAATTTTGTCCAGTTTTGAAGAGTCATCACAAATTTCAAATAAAGCATCATACAGTTCAGGTAAATCTTTATAAACAGGTTTTATGCCATAAATTCTGCTTGATTCCATACTGTCAGATAATGGCTTTAAGATTAAATCATTTACATGAGTAGTTAAAATGTTCCATCGGTAAACAGAAGAGGAAACACTAATAACCCTTTGAATACCGGGTGGGATCACTGACGACTCCACGCTTTTGTATTTCTAATCTAAAATTGTCATAACAAATTTTTTCTTAACCAGACTGGAGCAGAATTCATGTTATTATAGCATAAAAATGAATTTCTTACGATGTTTTGTACTTCGAAAAATGTGGCTGGGGACTCTGAGGGACCCCACCTAGTACTTTAGATAGCTCGATTCCAATGACTGTGCTCTCCCATGCTCTGCAAACATTTCCTAGACGTTGCATTGTAGGAAAATGGGTCCGTGATGGCCCTTTCACTCGCTTCCCAGATTCAACTGTGTAAACATTACCCGGAACTAATTAGTCGCATTGGTTTCCGCTCTCAAACTTTCTCTTTTTCTAGTAGGTAGTTTTCTAGAATTTTCCCACCTTACCACTGTGAATGTTGAAACCTAGGTACCTAGCGTTTATTGGCATCCCAGTTCGTTCTAGTCTTTTGATGTGAACATGGATCGTATAGTGACAGCACGTGTCGCAAAATTATTGTAATTGCAAAAGCTGCTTCAATATTTCTTGACTTGGAACAACCTGATCCTGCTGGAAATGATGAAAAGCTTGACGTCCTTTCACAGTGCTCTGAGACCGAAAAAGGTTGATTTTTTTTTCTAAAATATGTTTGGTTTTTCAAAAATGAAGTTTTTTAATAAATAAAGTTTTAAAATGTCTTAGAATTTATTGAACTTGCTTTACTTGCTTCAATGCACTCATTTATTGCACTCATTAAACGAAAACTGGGGAATAAAGGAGTAGGGTTTTTGAGGGACTCCACCTGGTACTTTGTCTCAGATTTTTACCCGGGATTCGGAGGGTTTTAAACCAAATTTGCAACGCCATACTATACGGTTTCGACTGTGATTAAACTATCGAGAGTCAATGGTAAAGTATCAGAGACATTTTCCATGAAGCCTGCTTCATTTTCCGTGATAGGCATTTTGTGATCATCGACCGGTTTCGGGCGTTCGCCCATCATCAGTATGTTTTTGTTGAACATGTAATAACATAGACTTGTACAGAGCAAATACAGTTGATACACTCAGAATTTCTGGACTAATTGCAAGAGCTGCGTCAGTATTTCTTGACTTGGAACAACCTGATTTCCTGCCGGAAACGATGAAGAGTTGGGTGGAGTGTATCAACTGTATTTGCTCTATGCAAGTCTATGTTATTACACTGCTCAGCAAAAACATCCTGATGATAGACAAACGCCCGAAACCGGTTGATGACCACAAAATGAAGCAGGCTATCACGGAAAATGTCTCTGATGCTTTCCAGCTCTGCGGAACCAACCACCACAACAAAAATGGTAAAGTACCCGAGACATTTCTTGGACATTAAACTAATGTAATGGGTTCCAAATCATTAAAGATTCCGTAATGTGTACATGTTTGGGCGAATTAATAAATGTAAATTGTATCGAAATATATTCTTGTTAAATATTTTATGATTGTAAAGAAGGAATTTTTCCGATGTGTATATTTATAAATTTGGGTTTTTTGGAGGTTGGAAGGCACAAAAGAAACAGTTAGTTGAGTCAGAGATACCTGGCCTATACCTATAACTACATTTATTTATGGTAAAGGGAATTTCCCTGTTCTCACTTTCTCCGGGATGGAGGTAGAATATATAAGGTGGACCCTTTTAGGGAAGGGAGTCAGTTCAAAATTTGTACCATAAAAAGAGTGAAGTCTGTCATTAGAAAAAGCCATGTTATAGTAGTGAGTGGTAGAAGTGCTCCCTGCCAAGGAACCTTCTTCAAATCAGTAAATATGTAAAATATTAGTGAGTGGTGGAAGTGCTCTGTATCTTTATATCTGTAAGTTTTAATTCATAGAGGATCCGAAGAGCGGAGAAGCATACATTAAATGAATCAGAATTTGTTACTTCCCCCCACCAACTAGGCTAGGAAGGAACAGTTCGATTCATACAAATAGAACGACAGCAGTACAGTTCAGGACAGTTTATGACCAGTTTACAGCCAGTCAGCAACATATTTACTACCTTATCATCCAGTCTATCCATCACTCATCCAGTCTATCTCTTTATATTCTCTCGCTACCTAACTTCTGCTTTACTGTGAAGTCCTTGCCGTTTGTGTGTTCTTTCTATTATAAAGCATATACTCTAGTTTATTTCTCTAAAATCCATTCTCTCTAATTCCTCTCTCTCTCTCTCTCCTTCTCACTCCCATTATACTAACATGGAATTACCACATTAACAATAGCCTGCACACCACTTAAACAATTATACCCTCTTATAAACACAATTAAAACATGAATGCACCACTTAACTGCCTGTACAAAACACTTCTCAGACCAATCTTTACATATGCCTCCCCCGTTTGGTTCCCAACTAACAAGACGAATATTTAACAGCGACAAAATAAAATTTTACAACGCCACAAGGTTTACAAGGAGTACCCAAAGAACTTCAAATTCAGAATATACGACTTTACGAAAACTATAACAACACTAAATTTCATATCAAATTTCCGGACATAACTGGAACCATTCACTTTAATATTGGACATAAAACGGAAGATCAAAGACTGAAACCAAGACTTTATTATCAAGACAGATTAGATCTGTCTTTCACTTTCCAGTAAACTTATTAAAATAAAATAACCTTGAGTAAATAATAAAGTAACGTAATAATTGTAAAAATTAAAAGTAATTGTAAAAAAAACCAAAAGCTGGTCCAATAGAGAGTTTGTTATTGTAATAATTATAATATAAACCTTTTTATTTTTATTAAAAAAATCATATTAAACATTTAAGCCGAGTTTTGCAAGAGTATAACCATCTCTTTTATTTGATTGAGAATAAAATTAGTTTATTGTATTTTTTTCAATTATATAAAATTGTTATACACAAGATTAATTAATTAAAATATTGTAATTTGTAAAGCGTCTATTGCAAAATTGTAAAGAGTTTTATTGTTGTTCAGCCCACGGGTATTTTATATTGAACATTTTTGTTTTTATTATATCGAGCAAAATTCAATCTGTTTTTTTATTTTTTAAGTGAAATCGGATATATTTCTATTACAGTGTTTTAAATCTGAGAAACTAAATGTCACAAATCCATCATGGACGGAGTATCTCTTTTTAACGTTTTATAACTTAAACATCATTTTATACCATACTAAAAGAACCAGTCCGTTACCGTTCCATCACCAGATCATTCATTTTATTATCTGATTTGATCATTATATTCTCTAAATTGAAGAAAATCAGATACTCTTCAGACGTTTTTCTCGATATACACATTCATTTACTACAAAGGTTCTCCACCTAGTATTAGAGGTAGACGATGGGAACACATTCAGAGTAATCCGACGTCAGCCTCAAGTAGCAACAGGAATCATTTGTAGATGAAAGTTTTATATGTAGGACACTGGTTTTATGCAGAAATTAATGAGATGCTTTTTCTTAAAATAATAAACATTATTACATGTTTTTAGATAAA
>JAAEAF010006638.1:0-50136 GCA_011037195.1 Triatoma infestans
ACCTATGTATTTTGTTTTTTGTTTGTGTTTTGTGTTATAATTTTTTCTCTTTATTGTATTGTTCCTGAAGAAGGCAAACAAAGTTTGTCGAAACGTCGAACTTGTTAATTATTAAAAAACAATTACAAAATTACTTTTTTTGTTTTTTGTTTTTTACCTTGAATTGGTCGAGAAGCCAACTAATTCTTGTTTTCATATTACAACTAACGGCCAACAAAGAAAAACTTCTGATACCAAATTTAATGAAATTCGTTCGGTGTTTTTATGGAGGAAATCACAAAAATTGAATAAAAACTGTTCAGTAAAAGAGCACTTCCGGTTTACTAATTTTCTTGAAACTCGAAATTTTAGCAATCTATTTATTTCTAATTAATTTTGTTTGGATGGTACATTTTTATAATCAACTACGGATAGCACTTTAGAGAAAAACATAACCCGACCCCTCTCTCAAAAACACCCTTAAATGACTTTACCAGAAGAAATGTTTCAATTAAAAGTTATAGCTTTTTATATGTGCGTACTTCACATTACCAGTTTAAAGAAATTGTTAAAGGGTCGTTTTAGAGAAAATAGCAGAAAACTGAAAAATACTTCCCAGTAAAAACGCACTTCCGGTCATCCGATGTTTTTCAAACACGAAATTTCAACAATATACTTAATTCTAATTAATATTATTTAGATGATAGAAATGTGTAATAAATAGAAATAGCACTTTAAAGAAAACCCACCACTCCTACACAAGTATCCAAGTATTTAAATGAATTTTCCCGGAGAAATGTTTCAAATAAAAGTTGTAGCTCATTGTATGCATAGTTGATATATCAAAGTTAAAAAAAAAATTGGCGCTATTTTTGAGAAAATTGCAAAAAAGTAAAAAAAAAACACTAGTAAAGTGGTACTTCCGGTTGAGGAATTTTCATAGATAACCTATTGTCGAATCCCATGGTGATATCTAAACGGAATATCAAGTTTGAACTTTCTACGGTTTTTCGTCTGTAAGCTATGCTGTTTCACACACGCACAGACCATTTGCTAAAAACCATTTTTTTGGATTCAGGGGACTTCAAAACAATTATTTCCGGTGAAAACTCGATATCGAAAATTTGACACGATTACAATACTTCCTTTTACTAGGAATAAGAAGAAGTAAAATACAGGCCTCCAATTCTTCTAGTTTCTTATTTATGCGGCAATGGATGACAGTGTGAAAAAGTTTCGAACTTGGGTTTGAAGGTCTTCATATTTCTTCGCATTTATTTTCTTCGGTATAGCTATAAATATAATAATCCTATTACATGGGAAACGTAAATTTCGAAATTTAATAAATAAGGATTAGTGTCTTCAAGAGACTTAATTTATTTGTAATAATTAGGACAATAGGTGTTGTAATGCATATCATCCGCAGCGCATACTCTGGATAATCACATACCAATCTGACGCTTTATTAAAATAAATTTCAAATCATAACAAATAAAGCTTTTTTAGGCAATATTAATAGGAAAATTGAAATTCTTTTGGTAGTTTCATAATATATTGTAGATATATGTAAACTTTTTACAATGTGCGTAAAATAAAACAATTTAATTGGCCTAATTTATATGATGAAGAAATTATTATCATCCAAAAGAACCTTTTTTTACGGTTTTAATAACAGGAAATCCCTCATTTAGTAAAAACGAGTGTCTGGTTTCAATTAATTATTTAGAATTATTCGTGACTTTCTTTCAATATATGAGAGGAAGTATTGCTGCGATCAGGTCAGATTTTGGTTACATTGCCTATTTACTACAAATAAATGATTTGAGAGCTTCCCAGTCCGAAAAAAAGCGTTATTTTTTATTTTCTCTTAACTTAATCCTAGTAAGAGAAAGTATTGAAATCGTGTCAAATTTTCAATATCGAGTTTTCACCGGAAATATTCATTTTGAGGTCCCCTGAGTCCAAAAAAAGTGGTTTTTAGCAAATGCTCTTTTTGTATGTATGTATATGAACAGCATAGCTCAAAAACGAAAAATCGTAGAAAGTTCAAACTTGATATTCCGTTTAGGTATCACTTTGGGATCCGACAGTACGTTAATTGTCAAAATTCCTCAACCGGAAGTACCACTTTACTGAATTTTTCTTTTCTTTTTTTTTAGTTTCTTGCAATTTTCCAACGAAAAATAGCTCCGACGATTTTCTTCACACTTATTACATCAACTACGCCTACAAATATCTACAACTTTTATTTGAAACCTATAGCTGAAAAAATTTATTTAAAGGCACTTTTGGGGGATGGGTGGGTTTGGGTTTTCCTCTACAATACTATTTTTCAGTTTACTATACAATTCTGTCATCTAAATAATATTAATTAGAATATAATTTGTTGTTGAAACTCCGAGTTTGAAAAAAATTGGGTGACCGGAAGTATATTTTTTCTGAAATGTATTTTTTAGTTTTCTGGCCACACACACACACACATCATTTTCTAAAAACCACTTTTTTTGGATTCAGGGGACTTCGAAACGGATATTTCCGGTGAAAACTCGATATGGAAAATCTGACACGATTACAATACTTCCACTTACTTGGAGTAAGAGAAAGTAAAAAAAAAAAAAAAAAGGCAATCATTGCTGTCAACAGTTGTGAATGACCCCAATGTTGTAGGTCAACTAAAAGCGATAACATTGTAACCATTGTTTGATTTATTAACCTCATTATAGAAATCTACAATACATTTTTAACAAATTGTTAGAAGGATAGAAATATTTGTTGTGTCCTTGACAATATTTTCTTTGAATTAGGCACTATTTGTCACTTTGTCTACAATTTAATATCCGCGTAGTATCTATCCATTTCTTTGACCCAACTAAATAATAATTAAAAAAAAATAAAAATCTGGTGTGAACTTTCTCTTACTCTAATTAATACAATTTAATCAAGAAATTATCTTTAAAATTGCAATGTTACAATGTTAGCTGGGCTGGCCATAAAAATGGTGGTGGAGATTTTTCTTTGTTTATCCGAACGCCCTTGTGTGGCGCGCTCTAGGTCAAAACCAAGTAAGGTTGTGCAATTTTTTTTTTTTTTTATGTTTATTTTTTTGAAATTTACAACTGCAAATTCAAATGCAATAAGTAAACGTGCTATACAAAGAAATTATGGCTTGATGGTCTTGCATGGTATCATCCAGTGATGAATACCATTAAGTAATTATGAGGTCGCGGGGCCATCGACGCTCCAAGCGTCGTTGTGTGTTTCCTGGGAAGGTTTGAGATGAGAGTGCCTTGGCTAGAGGGTTAGAGTGAGATTGAATTCTAGAATGAAATCTGTTGTAGATAGATGAGGCAAGGGTGGAGACGAAGGGAATGTTGAGGTCAGTGTGTAAGGTGAGATTGGATATGTAATAATGGCAACTTGTGATATGTCGGAGGATGTATGATTGAAGGGTTTGGATTCGGTTCACGTTGGAACGCTTTGCCGTCCCGTCTAGTTCTAGTCCATATGTCCATAGAGGTCTTAGTAAGGATGTGTATAATAGTCTTCTATTCGAAAGAGATAATTTAGATCGATTACCGAGAAGTCTATGGAAGAGCCGAAAACGATTTTTTAAATCGCGAAAACTGAAAAAAATTGACCAGTAAAAGCGCACTTCTGGTTTACTAATTTTCTAGAAACTCGGAATTTTGGCCATCTATTTATTTCTAATTAATTTTGTTTGAATGATAGAATTGTATAATCCACTATGATAGCACTTTAGAGAACAACATAACCCACAAGTTGTAGCTCTTTGTATGTGTAGTTGATATACCAGTTTAAAGAAAATCGTCGGAGCCATTTTAGAGAAAAATAAAAAAAAACGACAAGTAAAGTGGTCCTTCCGGTTGAGGAATTTTGACAGATGACCCACTGTCAGATGCTATGATGATACCTAAGCGGAATATCAAGTTTCAACCTTCTACAATTTTTCGTTTTTGAGCTATGCTGTTCACATACATACACATATATACACACACACACACACACAGCCTATTTGCCAAAAACCACTTTTTTTGGACTCAGGGGACTACAAAAACGGATATTTCCGGTGAAAACTCCATATCGAAAATTTGACACGATTACAATACTCCTCTTACTACGAGTAAGAGAAAGTAAAAACCCTTCTACGTCCGGTAATCTTGCGAAGTATTATCTTCCACAACAGTTTATAGAGGAGTATTGGTGGTCTGTCAGTTCATTTGCACAATCTTTCTTGGTTTTGACATAGAGCGCACTATATAAGGGCGCTCAGTTATGCAAATAAAATCCCCGCCACTATCTTTATGATCAGCCCAATCAAACATTGTAACGTTGCAATTTTTAAAGAAAATGTCTTGATTAAATTGTATTAATTAAGATAAGAAAAAGTCGTGTGAGTGTTTCATGCTCCGTTGACCTTGAAACATGTATTTCCGGTGAAAATTCAAGTTCAGAAATTTAACACGATTGTAAACACTTCCTGTTACCAGGGAGGAAAGGAAGGGGAAAGTAAAAAATTCATAGATTTATAAGTACTATTAAAAAAACAGTCTATATATCATTAAATTTACACAACAATGGCAAAATTTTATATAGAACCAATTAAAAACGCAAAGATTGGCAAAAAATCTTCATTATAACATCATCATATCCTGTTTAGTCATAAGTATTTCAATTTGATATTCATAACGACATACTGATATATTCTTTTTCGTTTGTTTTCTATTGAACGTGATTTTATCTTCATAACAACCGTCTCTTAATTTATTTTTTTTTTCCTTTATGATTACAGATTTATTAGTAAAATAAAGTATTGTAATCGTATCAAATTTTCGATAACGAGTTTACACCGGAAATACACGTTTTGAAGGCAACCTGAGACACGAAAAGTGGTTTTTAGAAAATGTCTGTGTATTAGTATGTATAGCTCAAAAAAAAAAGCTGGTGTGAAACACTCACACAACTTTCTCTTACTCCTGTTTTCTCAAAATTATAATTGACTAATGATATAGTTTGTGTACCAAATATAACGAAATTCGTCGAAACTAACAAAACTTTTCAGTAAATGTGCACTTCCGGCTTACTAATTTTCTTAAAACTTGGAATTTTGCCCATCTATTTATTTCTAATTAATTTTGTTTGGTTAATAGAATTATATAATCAACTATGATACCACTTTAGAGGAAGCTGTAACCCCACCCCTCCCCTAAAAGTATCCTTAAATGAATTTCCCCAGAGATATGTTTTTAATAAAAGATGTAGATCTTTGCATGTTAAGTTTATATACGAAGTTTCAAGAAAATCGTCGGAGCCATTTTTGAGAAAATCGCAAAAAAGTGAAAAAATCATTTAGTAAAGTGTTAAAACAAATGCGATATATTTCAAATTTGGAATTTCAACAACATATTTAATTTTAATTAATATTATTTAGATCACAGAATTGTCTAATAAACTGAAATAGCACTTTAGATGAAAACCTAACCCCACCCCCTCCCCCATAACTGCCTTTAAATGAATTTTCCCGGAGAAATGTTTCAAATTAAAGTTGTAGCTCTTTGTATGTGTAGTTGATGTACCAAGTTTAAAGGAAATCGTCGGAGCTATTTTTGAGGAAATTGCAAAAACGTAAAAAAAAACAACTAGTAAAGTGGTACTTCCGGTTGAGGAATTTTGACAGATAACGCACCGTCAGATCTCATAGTGATACCTAAACGTAATATCAAGTTTCAACTTCTACGGTTTTTTATTTTTTAGCTATGCTGTACACAGACACACACAGTCAGACCATTTGCTAAAAACCACCTTTTTGGACTCGGGGGACCTCAAAATGGATATTTCCGATGAATACTCGATATCGAAAATTTGACACGATTACAATACTTCCCCTTACTAGGAGTAAGAGAATGTAAAAATCGCAGAAAGTTCAAACTTTATATTCCGTTTTGGTATCTCCATGAGATCTGACAGTAAGTTGTCTGTCAAAATTCTTCAACCGGATTTACCACTTTTACTGAATAGTTTTTTTTCACTTTTTTGTAATTTTCTCGAAAGATAGTTCAAACGATTTTCTTCAAACTTATAGTATCTATTACACATACTAATATTGCCTAGTACGCACTGTCCCACATGGAATGTCAATTTTTCATTTTGGACTATGCTGCTCACTTCCGGTCATTCGATTTTCTTCAAAATCAGAATTTCGACAACGTATTTAATTCTAATTACATTATTTAGATGATATAATTGTGTAATAATCTGAAATAGCATTTTAGAGGAAACATAACCCCTTCCCCCCCAAATAGTATCCTTAAATGGAATTTGGAATTTTCCCGGAGAAATATTTCAAATAAAAGTCATACCTCTTTGTATGTGCACCTTATCAAATTGTATAAATAACAAAAAGTACCAGATTAATTTGTGAATTGATTTCAAATTAAGTTATTGATTTAAATTTGATGTAAATTGAACTATCAGGAGAATTTAGAGGGTCTTTGTTTCACCTATCCTTGAAAGAAAACGGTGTTTATTTTTATTCCACCAACACTCTCAATATGACAGGTTAGTTATAAATCATAAATTAAACTAAACATTCCCATGTTGGGAATTATTCGATTCTACGAATCTGAAATTAAATTTCTTAAATAATGAAAATTGCGAAGATAATTATTTATGTATTTTATTATTTATGTAATTATTGATAAATTATGGTAAATAATAACAAAAAATAAAAACTAAAAAAAAAAATAAAATTTACCGAATTAATTATTTGTTGAACTGAAAGTGAATTTAAAAAAAAAAATACAAGGGTTATTTGTTTACGAAAATAAATTATTTGTATATACTTCTGCTGGTTCTATGTGAATTGTAAGTGTGTTAGTATAATTATGAAGCACGTGTGTTAAAAATAAGAGTATTGTAAAGTGGCGCTGCCAATATACCAATAGTATAACTAAACAATAATGTTAACCAATGAGAAACGTTGGCTTTATATTTTGGCGGGCGGAAAGTTTCTCCCACTCTTCTATATAGTATAGAGCTGTATAGCACGGGCACCTCGTGGATCAGTCGCGCTGGCCGGCTTGTACAGTTATTATCTAGAATACACGCTTAGCCATTATATATTTCAGATACACCATTTTCACTGAAGAGATTCTTACACTTTATATAAATATTAATATATTATTAAATTAATAATAGAAATTCCTTCGACATATATTTTTGTACAGTGTTAAAAAAAAAATATACCGTTTTTTACTGTTTAACTTGTGATCGTGTTTCTAATTTTTATACGTATTAACTGAAAAATTATATAAAATAGTTTTTTAAGTAATTAAAAAGTTTTTTATTCGATATTTTTCGAGCGTGTATAAAAAAATTATTAAAAAAATTGTAGGTCTTTCGTGTTTTGGGAACTTTATTTTTTTTCTCTAGTTCACTTGGAGTTGAATCCCGTGTATATTAAAAAAAAAAAAAGGGGAAAAAGAACTGTATAGTGATGCCGGCGAGTATGTTTTGCGATTTAGAGCAAAGTGGTTTCGAGGACCAGCGGGCCTTACAATTGGCTTTCGAGCTATCTATGCTCGGTTTAAGTGATAACACTTTAACATCATCCTCAGGAAGTGGATCAGGATTGACATCAAGTTCAGTATCTGAACCGGAGACGCCTACTATCAGTTCATTACCATCAACATTTATCGTCCCGGATGAGACTAGAAGCAAAAAAAGTCAGAATATGACTGAATGCGTTCCAGTGCCCAGCAGTGAACATGTAGCTGAAATTGTTGGACGTCAAGGTAAGAAGTATTAAAAATATATTTTTTATTAAATGTGACTTTTTTTTTATTTATTTCTTCTTCTTTCGTTTTTCCCTCCAAAAAATGATATAAAAAAAAATACTTATATCAATTTCCCGCCAAAGTTTTAGGTTATTTGGTCATTGATACATTGGTTATCACTTTCTACTTAGTTGTTATGCGTACTATATAACTTGTGTTGCGTCATTTTAGACCTTAGTTTATTGTTTGTCTGAATACACTTTTATTTGTTGACACTTCCATACTCTTTAGACTATGACCTCAAGCTCAAAAGTAAGTGTGAGAAAAAATTTTTTATTATACTTATTAGTATATAATAAATAAATCATACTGCGTGTTTAAATAAGTGATTAAATAAAAATTGTTTTACTAATAAAAAATAAAATAAAAAAGAATTTTTTTACTTATTAATTTTGCCCAATATAATAAAGTTCACTTACCTCTTATAATATAGAGGTTGTACTCTTTTAGTTGTTTTTAGTCCCACGTCCTTGAACTCCAAGAGAACACATTTCTCTTATTAAGTCGGGAGACAAAAGATGGTGAGGTTTTTAGACAAAAGCGCCTGGTGCAGGCGGCAGCTGGCCGGAAGGGCAGGCTAGAGAAAAAACGTTTCGAGACCCGTCATGTGCTGCTTCCAACATATGGCTTACACGCACTCCTATTACATTCAAAAACCATTTCCACATCCTTAAAACTTATAACTTATTTTTATACTACGTTTGGGTATAACCTTTTTTTTTTCTTTAGTGTTTGGCCAATTTTTTTTTTTTTTTTCCATTTTATCCACATTTATTTACAATTATAGTGACATTAATATCAGTAAATTTTTTTTTTTTATTGGTTTTTGCGATTAAATTATCTTTGCAATTGTGATAAGCAAGTTCCCGCTTAGTGAAAGTATTACGCAATCTGTTTAGTCCCCCTATTACATTTTAGTTCTCTCAAGCTGTGCTGTCAAGTTCATAAGACCGGCCCCGGAATACTTTTCATTCACTAAAAACCTTCAAAGAACAGTCTTAGTAGATTTGTTGATATCGATGTTGTTTTTTTCCTTTTTTTTTTTGTTTTTAATTTTATTTCTCGCACTTTTTTTTTCATATATATCTACAGATATTTTTAATTATTTAAATAAAATTATCTGGGGTATTTCCATGTAACAACACATTCAATTTTTTTTTTTTTTTTTGCTTAGTTTTTTGTTTACCATTTTATTAGAGGCTATAGCTTGTTTTTTGGTATAGAAGTTTTACTATCATCAGGTAGTGAAAGAACCTTTTATTTCTTCCATTTTTATACCTGAATTTTCCTTTGATGTACTACAATCTTCAACCTTTATTTTGGTACTTTTGTTAAGTTTATTCTCTTTCAAATAATAGCTAAAGTTTTGTAATTTTTTTTTTTTTTTTTGTAAGTATGGTCAATTTTTTTAAATTTTTTGCAGGCTGACAAAATTGCTATGAATCTTGTTCATTTTTTCCCCCTCTATTTCCTTTTTTGTTTCTAACAATTCATAAGTTTTAGTGTTGTAGTAACTGAATTAGTTTTAAGATTATTATTTCGTTTAATTCAAAGTTAAAACCATTTTCCTTTGCTATTGTAATATTAAGAATCCATTGTGTTTCGGGTCATTTTTTTATGATTTTGATGCTTTTTGAAGTTATGAAGATAAAAAAAAAAAAGTATACATAAATATAATAAAAATTTTTAATAAGAAAATGCTAAGCCTTGATGAAGTATATAATGTATTTCACAAAATTTTTTTGTTTTGTTTATTGATTAATAATTCTTCCAAAGAAAAAAAAAAAACAATCTGAGATATATTTAATTAAGGGACCCAGCACCTCTGGCAGGTCTATTTTTAAAGGTACACCCATAAAGAAAGAGATAAAAAAAAAAAAATATATATATGCCTCTCTATTTCTGTTCATGTTTGGTTGTATACAAAACTTTGTTTTCTTTGACTTCTATTTCACCATTCTCTTCTAGATTACAGTATTTTACATAAGTAGAGAATAATTTGATATCAAGTGTGTATTATGACCTTCAAAGATTGAAGGCCAATGAATGTGTTAATGACATCAAAGTTCGTTAATTTCTATTTCTTTTTTTTTGTTGGTCTATTTCATTTTAATGATTTATGTCTTTTTTTTCTTCACAAATCTCATCTAGAAAAGTTTATAATATCTATATAAATAAAAAAAAAAAATTGAATTTATAAACAAATCAAAACGTAAAACGGAAGTTATACATTATCAGTCAACTTTTCTAGTACGTTTGAGATGTTCAAACTTCCTTACCGGATGACCCTTTTTTTTTTTTTGTTTGTTTATTGTATTGTCCTACTTTTCAAATACTCTTTGTTTTGCCCTTGTGCCTTGGATTGGACTTGTTTTGTTATATTTAGTTAAATGATAAAAAACAAAAAAAAATCCTTGTAATGTTTCGTTATCGTACATTGCTGGGTAATGTTTTAGGTTTTTTTTTTCCCCTCTTCTAGTTTTATTACTAGAATCTTCTCACCATTTTGTTTAGTTATTTTACTGTTCATTAATGCGTACATTAGTGTGGCAAAAGTTTTCTATATTTGGCATTGCATTTGGAAAATATACAATTTATGGTCCCCCTGAGTCTTGATTCAAGCTGACAGTTTTTTTTTTAAAAAATTTGTATGTGATTACCATAACTCAAAAACAGAAAATCATGGACTGTTCAAATTTTATATTTTTCGATTAAAATTCCTATCAAGGCGCTTGATAAATATATAATAAGGTTTTGATCAAACTCCATCTGTCAGAACCAAAAGTTATCATTTTATTATGTTTTTATAAAGCGATGTTTACGATTTTCTCCGAATACACACTAGCGATTTGTTTTTTTTAATATTTATCTTTTATTTAGGACATTTTACTAGGAAAATTCTTTTTTTGGTGGTCTTAGGGGAGGACATTGTTACGTTATGTTTTCATCTGCCATTTATGTATTTAAGAATTAAAAGTTTAGCCAGAATTCCGAGTTTGAAGATGATCGGTTAACAGAGATGATAATGGGTTTCTTTTTGTATTTGCTGTTAATACTAATTACACATATATAACTGTTGTTTCAAACATATTTAATAGATAAAAATAGATTAATCTATTAATAGATTTTTAGGGGTTGTTCTGAGGGAGCTAGAATGCCCCTCAAGTGGATTCACCCAGTTATGTATGTAATATTGAAGG
Organism: Triatoma infestans; assembly: GCA_011037195.1. Classification (NCBI taxonomy): domain Eukaryota; kingdom Metazoa; phylum Arthropoda; class Insecta; order Hemiptera; family Reduviidae; genus Triatoma; species Triatoma infestans. Next base: position 11,033 of record JAAEAF010006638.1, read on the forward strand.
CATATAAACTGCGGTAAAAGAAAATAGTGCAGGAGTTTGCTCAGAACTCAGACTTGATATTCCGTTTTTTTTAGATGCTTCATGATGATGATCTGACTCGGAAGGTTTTTTTTATCAAGTCACTGTGAATGTAACTTAATTAGTTGCTCTTTTTCACTCCTACTCCTGATAAAGAGGAAGTATTGCGATGTGCCAAATTATCAAAATTTGAGTTTACACCGGAAATATTTGTTTGGAGAAAACTATGGAGTACGAAAAAAAAATGTTTGTAGCGAATGGTCTCTCTCTCTCAATTAAAAAACGAAATATCGCAGAAAGTTCAAACTTTTTGTATTCCGTTAAGATATTGCCACCGCATCTGACCCGAAAGTTTTCAAAACAAAATCCGTCAACCGGAAATCCGACAACTTTATAATGTTTTCTTATCAGTTTTTACTATTTTCTCGAAAACTGCTCCAACGATTTACTTTAAATTTAGTATACTATCGACACAAATGAAACCCTATCACTTTTATTTGTAAAATTTTCCCGGGATAGTTGATTTTTTCCTAGTAACGCCTAAGTTCTCTTTAAAGTACCACTTCAATATGGCTCTTATCACCTGCGATTTTACAGAATAGATTTTTGAGGTTGTGTTTTTTCTCAAATAAATCTGTATTTTTTTAAACTTGCTATAGTTGTATGGAATTTGTGTGGCATTATATTTCGAATGTTATATGTGCAGAGTTGGTTGAATGTTTTTAGTGCGCTCTACTGGGCTGCAATATAATCACTTCTTTTACCTGCCAAGATTATTATATAGGTACATTATACAGGTACTTGTGCTACCTCTATATTTATGGTATTACAAAAAATAAGCAAATTTTGAAGTCATAGAAAATTTATTACATTCCATAGAATTTTTGTACTAGTTGGAGATAGATTTGCAAGGGGTTGGAGATAGAGAAACCCTTGTGTGACTATTTCATACCAGATTTTACATTGAAAAATATTTCCTCTTACTGTAGTAAGAGAGATGATAAATAAGCTGACGCTATTATTTTCATGCACTTAAGAAACGTGATAACTTCCTCTCTGTATGAGATTTTGTAATTATTAGATAGCTACACGGAGATATTTAAAGATAATAAGATTACATTATCAGATGAATGGTAAATTAGGAATCTTCTTTGTAACCTCTATATGGCACATTTTCTTCACAGTATATTTCCGGCATTTTATATTTACAAAAATTAACCTTCTCTGAAAAGACGTCAGAGATTATATAACCCTGTTTTTTTTTTTTATGTATTTAGTAAATAAACATTTTTTTGAACTCAGATATAACTTGTAATTAATGAACGTTTTCAAAAATATATTTCTTTTTTTAAAATAATCGCGTTGATTAAAAGACCATAAAAGAAAAGAATCTATGGGTACGTTGTCATGGTAACCATAATTCTGTTAGGAGTTGCAAATTATTCAGCCATATTGTAGAATGGAGGAAGTTAAATTGGTTTTCTTTTTCTGGCTTTTACTTCAACATATTTTGTTTAATAAAAACTCCTTTATTTTATTTTTTTTTTTTACTTTCTCTTATTTCTGTAAGTGGGAGTTTAGTGATGGTGACAAATTTACACTGGAAAATACATGTTTTTGGGACTTCTGAATACGAAAAAGTCTGGTGTGAAACACTCACATAACTTTCTCTATACTTTATACAATTGACCAGGTCGTTTTACATATAATTCTTACTAGATGTTTAGTGACTTTCAATTTACATAAATGGTGGAGACTCTAAACTGTATAAAACGAGTTTTTCGGCAAAAGTTTCAGCAAAAATCTCAGAAAACTGAAAAACTGTGTCGTAAAAAACACACTTCCGGTCAACCGATCTTTTTAAAACTCGGAATTTTAGCAATATATTTAATTCTAACTAATACTACATGGGTAATAGAATCAAGTACAATAAATTAAAACAGCAGTTTAGAGAAACATATAAATCCACCTCTCCTCCAACCCCCCTTAAATGAATTTTCCAGGAGGAATGCCTGAAATAAAAGTTATAGCACTTTGTATAACTAGTTGATCTACAATGTTTAAAGAAAAATCGTTGAAGTGAAGTGGTTTTCGAGAAAATCTTAAAAAAAAAATTGAAAAAATGTGGTACGTCTCAGTTGACCAATTTTTTCCAAAAGTTTATTGTTAGGAAATCTTGATATAGAAAATTTCATATGGTCGCACATATTAGTGTTTTATAAGAACGTACGCTGGTGGGGTGGTACCCATTGTAGATTGTTGCAGGGGATTATTGCACTGCGACCTGAAAGATCTATTGTCCCTCTTTGAAGTTTTCTCCAATGCACAGCCTCCTTGCAGCGTTCGTTTTCTAGCTACAGTCAACACTGACCATCACCGGAGTTGTAGAGGCTCCTAGGAAGAAACAAATATAAGGTCAGCAGGCTGGATTCAAACCTGGGGTCTCCGCCTTGCTAGTCTAGCGCGCTACCACTGAGCTAATCCCTTCCTTCTCCCTTGACTTTCGCCAGTTAACTAGGGACGGAGACCCTACTTTGTGTACTGTGTTTGTCCTTGTCTGTAAATGTAGAGTGTATGTAGTTTAAGTGTATTATGTATTGTTCTGATGAAATGCATGGAGTACTAAGCTATGGGAACCCGCGGGGTCGTTACTCCCTAAGTAACTGCATGCAACAGATACCCCTTTCGGGCATAGTACCATAAAATTATATAGATATGGCGAAAAAGGGCCCAAAAAAAAAAAGAAGGGTTTTCTTTGAACACCCGTTCACTTGCGGAAAGCTTTATTACATCAATAATAATTAATTATTAGGTATATTAACAAATTTTATCCACAAAAATATGTTTTTGAATAAAATTAATAACGAGAACAATTTTTATTGTTCGTATTGAAGCTTAATTATATCTATCTTGATTTGAATCTGATTTCAAAAAACTAAGATCCATGAAACAAGTTCAAGGATCACATTAAAATTATTAAGAGCCACATCGACCATTTGCATACAAGATCAAGATAATACCTGTTATTTTTAATGTTGATGAATAATGATTGTACTTTAATTAAAAGTTACTGTGACTTAACTTTTTTTTTAATATTAATTTCTATTTGTCTTGTAAAATAGAAATTAAAGGACATATAAATGTCATTAAATTTATTTGTGTTTCATTTGAATCTAATTTTTAAAATTGTTTAGTGATAAGGGACCTTAAAACGAAATGTGGTAATCAAGGGTATTGGAGAAAATAAAAAAGGCTGGGTAACACTGCTCTTAATGTACTTCTTCAAATTCTATGTATGGTTCTCAACCACTTATATATAATAATATTAATGAACTTTATTAATATTTTTTTTATTGTCTGTGGTTCAATCTTAAGGGCAGAAGCTGGACTCGAACACTCGGGACCTCCGCGTTGCTAGTCCAGCGCGCTACCACTGAGCTATTAATATACATTAGTAGCATTGTTAGAATTCCAAAATTAAAGAAAATTGGCCAACCGGAAGTGCTTTGAAAAATTTTGTCCTTTAAAACAATTTATTTAGATAGTTTTGCGTAATGTTTGGTGTTAAATTTCGAAGTATATTGATTCAGTTCCATGTTATTGGCACACCCTTCACTTTCCTATCTGCTTGGGTTGGTAGGTTGGTATTTTCTCCCTACTATCTGTATTATTTATGTTAATAAAAAAAATGAGTAAACATCTAAATTTTAAAGATAATTTTGGCCTTTTTAAATATAATTGTAATAACAGGAGTAGGAGAAAGTTATGTGAGTGTTATACAGCAGATATATATATTGAAAGAAAGAAAATAGGCGGTAAATTTATAGTTGATAAACAAACCTGGTTACTTGTTACCTCTCCTAATGTATAGTTGTTAACTGTTCTATAAAGGTAAGGTAGATAATGTCAACCATTATGTACAAGAAGTTTCTTCACAGTTCAGATAAAGCCAACCAGTGTTTACATCAGCGATATGAGGTACCATTTTGTTTGTTTTTTCAATGTTTACACCTCGCATGGGTCTTTTTTTATTTTATTTATTTATTTATTTTTTTTTTGTTTCAACTAGTTATTTATTATTTTCTGTTATCATATCGTACATATTATTCTTTACTATGATGCCACCATCTGCGATGTAGAAAAGTGTTTTTTTTTGTTTTGCCCAGATAGTTAAGTGCAAATACCCTCTTAGCGGAGATAAATGACCATACCTTTAATCTAAGAAAATGTTCCTAGTTCAGATTCACCACTGAAGTTTCACGTCTACCAATGTGAGGATGTATTCAGTCTCCACAGTGTTATCCTTTTCCCCATATTTTAGTGATAATGAAGCAGGGTATTTTAGAGTCATGATGAACAGTATGAGATCTTCAACTACCACAGTTCGAAGAGCTTCGAAGAGTATGTATCCTTATTAACAGTTTTTTCAGTTTTCGACGAATTTCATTAAATTTGGTGCACAACCTATAAAATTTGTCAATTATAAATTTGAGAACTGGAGTAAGAGAAAGTTGTGTGAGTGTTTCACACCAGATTTTTTTTGTTAAGGAAACACTCTCTTACACACACACATACATACCATATATTTATCGATCGCAATATAATTTATTTTAGAGCCATGATAGAAAAGACCTCTACCCTATCTTTATTTAGATAATTATTTAGTTTTGTTTTTCAAGTTTATTCCATATATAAAAAACCCATCTACATTGATTAAATATTTTTTTTTTATGGTTGGAAATTTTGAAATAATTTGAAATAAACATCAATTTTATAATAATTACAAAATCTGGTATGAATCATTCAAACCCTACTTTCTCTATCACAGTTTATAAAAATAAAAAATTTGGTGTGAAACACTCACACAAGTTTCTCTTACAGCAGTTTACAAAATTGTAGCTTGTCAAATTTTAAATTAGTATACCAAATTTTGATTGAATTCATCGGTGTTTTTTTTAAAACGTACTTCCGGTTTACTATTTTTCTTGCAACTTGGAATTTTGGCTATTGATTACTAATTAATTTTATTTTAAATGGTAGAATTGTGTAATAATCAACTCTGATAGTACTTTTGAGGAGGAAAACAACCCCATCCCTTCGCTAAAAGATCCCTTAAATGACTTATTAGAAGAAATGTTTCTAATAAAAGTTGTACCTCCTTTTTATACGTGTAGTTCACATTAGATACTGTTAGGTTGCTGTAGGGGATTATTGCACTGCGACCTGAAAGATCTATTGTGCCCCCCGCCCCCGAGTTTTCTTCAATGCACAGCCGGCCTCCAAGCAGCGTTCTCTAGCTCAGACAACACTGCCCATCACCGGACAGTGAGTTGTAGAGGCTTCTAGGAAGAAAAAATCTAAAGGCAGCGTTCGAAACCCCCGGGCCTCCGCGTTCCTAGTCCAGCGCGCTACCACTGAGCTAATCCCTTCGTTCTCCCTTTGGCTTTCGCCAATTAACTAGGTGCGGACCCTAGTTTGTGTACTGTGTTTGTCCTTGCCTGTAAAGTGTAGAATGTATGTAGTTCAAGTGTATTGTGTGTACTGTTCTGAAAAAGTGCATGGGGAGTACTGAGCTGTGGTTATCCGTGGGGTCGCTACTCCCCAAGTAATTGCATGCAACAGATAGGTACCCCTTGCGGGGGATATAGTTCAAATTACTAGTTTAAAGAAAATCATTGTTTTTTTTTGTGTTTTTTTTCACGAAAAGCTAATTCTCAGATCCCCTGGTAGCAGTTCAACAAAATATGAAGTTTAAACATTCTTCTCTTATTTGTGGTTCTTTAGACATGCTGTGAGATATACACACAATCACACAGACCAATTACTAAAAACCGCCGCTTTTTTATATTGGGGGGGGGGTGCTCCAAACGGTTATTTCCGGTTCTCAAAGTGCTGGGATTTTTTATACTTTTGTAGCATGGTTATTTTTTTTATGATCGGTTTCGGGTTCTCATCCAGCATCAGAGTAAAGCTATCAATTCCTTGTTAGAAAAGTTGACTTTTTTCAGCTTATTGTTTCTGCCATGTCCATGACATTTGATAATAAAATCCTAGATATTATCTCCAATATTGTCGACCCTATACGCATATCTTCCACAGATTTTCATTAGATATGAAATCTTCATCAAATTTAGAATTCTATATAGAACCCGCGTATATTTTACCGGAATGGGGTAGAATGGAATGCCTTCATTGCTAATATCCCAGAACCTCCCAAAATAATCCATTTTCCTGGAAAAATGTATGAAATAAAAGGGTAAGTATGGCTGCAGACAGCACACAAAGTTTCGACTTGCAATAAAATCTGAAGAAAACGATAAACAATTCGTGTGGACTTCCGAATTGTATATTTCCGGTGAAAACTCGAATTTTTAAAAGTTGAAACATGAATGCATACTTTCTGGTTACACCATTAAGAGAGAAGTAATAATTTTTTCTATCTTAATGAATTAATTATTTAAACATTTTTAGCCAGTTTCTACTAAAAACATTAATTTAGTAGCTATTTTATTTCAATTTTTTTCCGCCCCTATTTTGGCCTTTCATTGCTTAGTTCTATTTGTATAATTTAGATATTGTGGTCGTAAAGATTAGAAAAATTAAATAATAATAATAAAAAAAACAAAAACGAGTGCGTTATCAGAATAGGAGAGGAAGCGAATGTAACCTTCACATAGCAAGCGAGCCGTCGTACAATAACCTTGTGTTATTCCACCTCCCGCTTCTCAAAGCGCTTGAGTCACACACAGTATATATACTCTCTCTTCGTGTTCTTGTATACATTCTCTGAGTTTCTCATTCGTTTTTGTTTCTTATTTTTACGCTTCTCTCACTCTTTCATAGTATGTTTATATGTATGGTACATCTTGTACTGGAATAGGCACGTGTAAACTTTAGGTTATAAAGTTTAAAAAAAAAATATATATATATCAAAGAATGGTGTTATAGGTTTCATTATCATTTATTAGCGTTTTTGAAATTTTGAATTTTACATTCATATTTGAACATAAAAAAAAAATAATGGGACTGTAATAATTTAATACAATGATTTTTATTGGGTGAGTGTAAAAGTTCAGTTTCGTCAGGTTCTCTGACTGGAGGTGTATGGCCGAGTGTTACTTTGCTGGAAGAAAACTTATTTGCGATTGACGCTGGATAACGCCTGGAATACATGGAAAGTCTGCCGGAAATGAATTTACTATACCTTCATAGTTCCAGAAAAACGCACAAACTTTTGTTTTTTTTTCCTCAAATTACTTTCTTGCACCAACCGGAAATGAAATTCCATTTGACCTCCTGTCTTAGGATTTCGCCAGTAAATCAACTTCCCTTAACATATCACTATTTCTTTTGTCGAAGCGCATGACAGGTGTTTTTTTTTTTTTTTTTCAAGAGAAGTTAGCAAATTGGCGACTTGTTAAGGTATAATAAGTTCATGCGTCACTATCCCTATATATCCTTTTTATATTTCCCATAGTATGGAGATGCCGCATTTAACGGTGCCCTTTAGTCACTGCCAGTTCTTGTAGCAAGCACACGAGTGGTTGGATTTGACTTGTGAAAGCTTCCCCTTAAAAAGCCTTATCAACGTCACATTATGGCCTTCCTGATTCTATCTTTTTTTCTAAGGTCTTATCACTGCTATTAAATTTTTGAAACCAATGCCGGACAGTATGCTGATCCTGGTGGTTATCTTCCCCTTTGTTTTCACATAGAGCACGCGTTGCTTCAGCACCTGTACACTGTTTTCAGATTTAATATTGAGCAATATTAAAATCATTGGAGTCGTTTTCAAGTAAATTCCAGTGAACTCAAATACTTATTAGAGAGAGAGAGGAAATATTAAGATCGTATCAAATGTTCGAAATTGAGTTTTCAACCGCAGATACATGTTTCGAGATTCTCTGAATACGGAAAACAATAATGGTGCCGGTATGGTGTGCGCTTTATACTAACCCTAATGATACCTACTGTATAAAAATATGTGCTTCTACTCTATTTAAGTATAACCTAAAGTTTGTTACGGGGGGGATAAAAAAAAAAAAAATCTTAGCCGGTCAAACGCGAAAATAAGTGAATCACTGTTCTATTTTCGCGCGCAACACCATCATGAGAGACGACCATAAGTAAAGTTCAACCTTGATAATAAATGTTGAATATGTGGATGGGTCTGATAAAATACCAGAAGTGGTAATAAATGTTTTGAAAATAATATTTTTAATTTTAATTTTTATGGATAGTGCATACTAAATCAGTATCATGACACACTGTCCCAGAACCAAATATTTTTTAGTGAATTGGTGTGTGTGTGTGTGTGTGTGTATGTCTGTGTGTTTTAGTGTTAGTGTAAGAGACAGGAAAAGAAAGAATAAAAAGAGTACAAAATATCTCAAAACCTATTTTCGAGAACATCGCCTGAATCTCAAAACATATTATTCCGTTTAAGTTGTATCTCCGCATCTGCATATTAATCTGATGTTGACAAATGGAAGATTAATCTTATCTGTCATAGTTTGATTGCGGCTGCATAGCGTTTGCTTATGCAAAAAAAAAAAAATTGATATTTTTCACAACGTAATGCCCATTTTTGACATACTTAGGGGACCTCGATGTTATATTTCCGGTGAACACCCGAATTTTTGAAAATTTGATCACAGTGTTACAGTAAGTAAAAAGTAAGTTAAAGATTTTTATCAAATTTTTTTGCTTTTTTAAAAAAAAAAAATTAAAAATAAATTCATTTATAAAACCCCTGTATGTGTGTAGGCGACAAGCTTTTATATAAACAGACAGTGGCGGGTTCTCTCTCCCCGTTCGCCGGATGTGGCTAATACGGTATTGTTTAGGCTTTAGACAAGGGGGAAGAGCATTCAGCAATTAAAGGTCACAAACAGTCTGTCTGCTGGTTGTGAAGCATTCTCTTTATTCTTAGGATTTGTCTGTTGATTTGTGGAACGTTAATTGATAAAAGTGTGGTTATTTATATATAACTCTTTTTTATCATTTCAGTTTTGCCATTAAGTTATGGAAAAATTTTATATAGTTATTTTAAGTTTTTAAACAGAATTAAAGAGAGATTTTTCTTGAAAGCTTAAATCTTGCAAAGTTAACTATTCATGTTAGATCTGCCTTATTCAGAATAATCCAGCATCTCTTGGCTATTTATTTATAAGTTCCTTACGTTTATATCATATTGTAGAATAAGTTTATTTCGGCTAATTAAAAAAATTAAAAAAATTACTTTGCTTTTAAGACTTCGTAAACAATTCAGCCGTTAAATTTTTAAGTTTAAATTATAAAAACACCTTGAAAGTTCCGCAAGGTAAAGTAAGACTTTTTTCGATCAGACTTTTGGCTATAACTTATGGTTGGACTACATGATCTGGATACCCACTGTGTTTTTTTACGCTTGTTTGAGTTTAATTTTTTTTTCTCTCCAATATCTATCACCTTTTGAATTCTAGAGCAAATTTTTGCACACATCGACATTCTGTTTGGCTTGGGCGCTCTGAAATTTTATGAGGATCTTAATCTTGATCTTCAAGCTCTTTCCGGACAATCTAGCTTTCCAAGTTAGTAGCAGCTCGCCATGGCATTTGAAGCCTCTACAAAGCTTCATATATTCCCAACAGTTCCTTGTCATTGACATACGAAGGATGACCTGTACTTGGCCCTTCTTGAAGGCTGATTGCTCCACACTAAACCGATGTCTTAATTAATTTCAGCCCATTCCACTGTGCACAAATTTCTTCAGCTGTGCCACCTTTACGCTCATTCCTTATTCCATATTTGAGTGTCTCACAAAACGATGGATTATAATTTGTTTGTTTCTGACATTTTTGGTTTCAGATTATGATAATAAGTCGTTGTAAACTAATACGTATATTGACAGAATTCAAGTGGCATTGCTTTCATATATAAATTTTTTTGTAACAACCTAATATTAAAAGGAAACAAAATACTTCAGTAAAAATTTCAAATTGGAAAGGTTGTGTGATTTTTAAAACTTTCAGAATGGATTTTCAGCAAAATTCGTGTGAATGTCAACATTTCTGATTTGTTAAAAGTTTTTATTTGATTAGAAAAATATTTAATTTATAAATATGGGTTTTATTGAAGCAAACGAAAATTACAATAAATAATAATCAAAATCAAATTTTTGTTTTCTTAACACAAACATTTTTATATTTTTTATACAATGAGTCACTCACTATTAAAAAGTTTTAACATTTTGTATAGGGATCTTTAGAGTAATGTAAACATTAAAACGGAAATAAACCTAATACCGACAAAGGAAAGTATTGATTTATTACTAATACAGTTTCATGGGAACTGTAAGGCTTTTTTGGTTATATTTGTATTTAATACTTCATATTTTTTTTTTAAAAAAAAAAGAAAAATCCGTGCGAAAATTCACAGGCTTTATTTTAACAAGTTTCTGTATACTCACAATTTTTACGTTCTCAAAAATCTGCCAAGGACAAATAGTTATGTATTTTATACAGGGTTTTTCATATCTAGGAAATAATAAAACGGAGAAAGGTTATTTATTAGCGCCTATTTCTATGAAGTATACAAATCGACGGCATTCTCTGCTAAGTAATTTTGACGATGGCAGCTGTCTAAAAAAGCCTACCTTGGGTTATGCTGTCTTTCACTGGTGATAGTTTATTACCTTCTACGTAAATTCAGCCACCAAATACTGTGCACTAGTTTCCCGCTACGAGGAATCGTTTTCATGTTAAAATTGTTTTTAAGAGAAAATGCAGAGATACCCCCAGTCACTTAATTTACTATCATCAAATATGTCACTTCTCTTAAAACGATAACAAAAACAGAACGCCATAGTAACACCTTGTTTGACAACAGTAGCGCCCTTTACGGATCTCCAGGTAACTAACAACAAATGGGACTCTTGTTCGTTCTTTTTGGTTATTTTCTTGTAATAAAATTACAATTTCTATACAAAATTAGGCAAATCATTGAGTTTTTAGAAAACAGTATAGAGTGTGAAGAGATGTAGAAAGTATTGTTCTTTGTATACCATTTGTAAAGGTATCAAATTTAATGCAATTCGTAAGAGCTGTGTATGTAAGAACAATTGTAAATATTGTAAAAGTAAAATGGCATTTCCTTTATCGTTCTTTTTATGATATTCAAGTGAAATTTTTTGTTTGTGAGTTATGCTCTTCTTAAATCCCCAAAATACTCAACAATTAAAACAAAACAAAACAAAAAATCAGATCCAGCGCTGCTTAAAAAAGAGGCATATCCGGAAGGAACACAAAATCTGATACAATTGCTAATAATAACTTCTAACAAATTAGAAAAAGAAATATTGTTTACAGTATTATGCATTTTATAAAATGGTTTGTCTGAAATAGTAGGGCATGGGAAAAACCATTGTAAATCAATAAGTACCTATAAATAAAACATAAATAAAATTATAGTTTCTGTTTGTTGGGTTGTTCATCGACTTTTTAACACTTTTTTGCCCATTCTGTCGCGTCAATAGTAGACCTCATGACGGCCTTAATAGAGGTATGAAAGAAACTCTTATGCACTCTACATATCTTCATTTCAAAGAAACGTTGAAGAAATTTAATTTTTATTTATGGGCCATATTTAAAATAATAATAAAATTAAGATACCTATTAAAAGTTAGATATGATTCGTCAACACCACTTTTTGTTTTGTTTTCTTTTCTTACAGTAATTATAAGAATTGTGCTAATAATAACTACAAATACATAAACGAATTTTTTTAGAACATAAGGCGTCCGTCCGTCCAGCGACATATTATAGAATCCAAGAAGCGTCTCGATCACACTATAATAAAACTTTCAAAAATAGTTAAGAGTTAAACTGACGTCATAGAATTACCCAGGACACCCTGGGATTCATTTTGTACGGAAAAATTTCAAATAAATAGGTTTCAACATTTGCTCTTAAGCAGGCCTCTAGTTTTTTAAAGACAATTGAAGCATTTTCCTGATTACTTTTTTTTTTTTTTTGAAGAGAGGCCAATGCACTGCGACCTTTCGATCTATTGTGCTATGCCCCTGGGTGCCGCAGGTTATTGCTTTGAATATCCGTTCTACAAAACCTCCATCAGGTTGAGATCCCTGAGGAATCCCAATTCCCTGACAGGCTCTAGGGAGGGTATATACCCTTCCTTCACCTGGTAGCTACCCAGGTTCTTGAATCTTCTCTGAGTGGCACAGCCTTGCAGTCTATTAGGAGATGTAATGGAGTTTGCTCCAACTCCCCACAGAATCTGCATGAGCTGTCACTTTCCAAACCCAGCTTCACCAGGTGCCCTCTAAGTCGGCAATGCCCCGTGAGGAAACCCGTAAAAGAACGCGGAGCCTTGTTCTTGCTCAATCCGATGCAGGCCTCCGATCTCCGTTGGTTATAATTTTCCAGGCAGATCTTGGCCTGCCGCAAACCGGGGAGGGAGTACCAGAGTTGACATCTCGTATCCTCCTCCTCCTCCCTAAGTTCCTCTAACAGAAACTGGTCGCTGACCCAACAAAAACGTTCCTAGAAGAGGGGTCGTAGCAGCTGTCTTGGGCAGGGCGTCGGCCATCTCATTCCCTTCCAATGCCAACATGCCCCGGCACCCACCAAAGGGTAACTTTATACCTCCTGCCTAGGTTATTAAGTTTACCTAAGCATTCCTGTACCATTTTAGAGCTGATAACTGATGCACTCAATGCTCTAATGGCTGCTTGACTGTCGGAAAGGATTACAATCTCCTAGTTCTCCTAAATCCCCTATCGAGGTTAAATTGTACGCATCTTCCAATAGCATGTATCACCGCCTGGAAGATGCTGGAAAACTTACCCATAGGTTCCGAGTGTTTGATCCTTGGACACCCCCCCCCCGTCCCTGATTACTTAGAAACCAATTTTTTTATTGTATGATCGCCCTGCACTTTTGTTCAAATTTGGATCGCATTTAATGTAGAGTGGTATTTTTTTATACTAGGGTGTAATGCTTTAAGTTGGGGGTGCTTCCAAATTATTCAAAAAAGTAATTTTTTTTTTGAAAAATGTTTTAATAAAGTTTAAATAAGCCTAGGTTAAAACAGAGAGAACATTTTTTTTTTTACTTTCTCTTACCTTTTTGGTCTGTGTGAGTTTCTACCGGAAACACCATTTTGAGGTCGTCTGAATACGAAAAAGACATGTGTGTTTAGCAATGTTGTGTTTGTGTCACAAGTAATTCAAAAAACGAAAAAAAAAATCACAGGTACCCACAAATTTGGAGATCCATATAGGTAACTACTACGGACTGACTGCGTCAATATACGAGGATTTCACGTAAAATCTTTTAACCGGAAGTGCCGACTTTATTTAATTTAATAAACAGTTTTTCTTCAATTATTTTCATGATTTTTTTTTTTTTTTTTACGAAAACTACTCGTAACGATTTTCTTTAAATTGTTATATTATCTTATACACAAATGCATTTTTTATTAAATGCACATTTGTCTAAACTGTACACCGGGAAAATTCATTTTTGGGAGGATTCTAAGGGGGGAATCCGTGTCAGTTAAGTTTAAATTTAAACTGCCGCCACTCACTAGCTTTGGTTTGGGTCAGAGTTACGTTGGCACACAGATCAAGTAATGTAATCTTTAAAACTAAATTGAATTAATTACAGTAATACGAAACTGGTCGCAATAGATTTGTTTAGTTTCGAAAGATTTTATGGAAAACATTTCGAAAATTATTATAAACAAGAGAATGTATAAATTTGTAGTAGAAAAAAAAAAACAAAGTGAAAATTATTCCTTTTAATAACGAAATTAATATGGCATTATTAGTTTTAAATAAGGAAATATATTAAGCTGTCAGAATATTTGATCTTTTACAGTTTAGTTGAATATGTTTTATGGTGACCTTTGGAAATCAGTCTCTTATTTTTTTTTTTTAAATAAAAAAAGTAAAAAAAATAGAGTTTATTTAAAGAAAAACAAAGCGTATATAATGTATGAAAGGTTATGTGAGTGTTACAGGGTGCGGTACTCGACAGGGGAGGAATGCTTTTGCTGCGGGTCCCTGGCGGTATCGACCCCTAAGTCTGGACAAAGAGGGGGAAGTGTCCCTCCTCCACGACCTCTCTCACTCTCTCTCTCATACTGCCGCCTCAAAATCAATACTCAGGGGCGGCGGCTTTCACTGTGCGCTTCGGGTCATCGTTCAACTCACTTCTTTCTCCCAACACTGTTAACTGTAAAAAGAAAAAAAATGAAAAGTGGGAAACTTGAAGCTCTTTACTACAATAATATACCTTGATTATAATATTTTGAATAAAGTAAATGCTGTGAAAAATATAAATTAAAGATGTACATACTAAGCTGTTTTATTTTATTTGTTTTTTTTTTTACTTTATTTTATTAATGTTCAGAGGGAGGTATCAGTAGTGTATATTATGTGCATGGGTCCCGGCCGGTGCGCGCGCGGAAGCACTCACACAGTTTAGTCACCTCGTTCTTGCTATAAATAGGCACTAACATCGTCCTGTTCAAAAGCTACACTACAGCATTACACATTTTCACACATATATTTACGTTGTATCATAAACAACGCAACGCCGCCTTCCTTGATTAAAAGTTAAATGAGTGAAAAATACAAACAAAATTATTTCTTCCTCGTTTTATTACAGTTAAATCATCACTGAACTTATAGAAACAGTGTTTACTAACTAGATGTATACTCATTGGTATTATTTTAGAATATTTAACACAGCTACAGCTACAGATGATGTTTTATTATAATATATAAAACTGGATTAGATCTAATCTTAATTAAGGACGATATTCTAAAAGATACAGTTACTTTGGGTGAGTCGTGAAAAGTCTCATGGCAACTGCTCTGCGGCAGAAATTTTTGCAATTATTATCTCTGCTGAGCAGAAAACTTGGGGAATGGGCCCTTAAAAATAAGGAGATATTCAGCTAAAGGTTTATACTGATGAAGGCTCTTGCTTGCCTTCAGCACCATCTCTTATCTCTGATCAGTGAGTGTAGAGAATCACTGACGTAACTTCCGTGGGGCACAATATAGTTCAGCTGAAATGTGTGCTTGCGGTATACGTGGGGATGGATTAGAAGATAGTGAAACCGTTGACCAAACTGGCCAGGAATGGGGCGAATATTCCGTACTGTGGTGTAGAACTTTATCCTAGGGATATCCACCTAGGGACATTCTAAAAGATGCAGATACTTAGGATGAGTCGTGAGAAATCTCATGGCAACTGCTCTACTAGGTATTCCAGGCAGAAATTTTTTGCAATTATGATATTTGCGAGGAAAACCTGAGGAATGGTCCTTTATTAGGAGACACAACTTAGGGTGAGTCGGTAAAAAGGGTGGCAGTAAGGCCATTTCTTAGAGATTTGCTCCTCGGGGAGATCATGACAAAATCTGGGGACTAAAGTACCGTGTGCTAATAAACACAGCAAGTTGATGAAGGGCAAAAACTGTGTAAGAATAGACTAAAGTTAGAGGACCTCCTCTGTTTAGGAAGGAACCAGGTTGATTAACAGGACTTTTCACGGTGCTCAGTAGGTTAAAAAAAAAAAACCTACACAAGGTGTGGATAATTAGCTGAGAACATTTTTGTACACTAATGTCAGGTGGAGGACGAAACGGGGACTGTTTAGTAATCGCTAAGTTGCGCTATGATATATCATTGGGTACACTGAAACCAGAGAACATATAGTGGCTAAAATAGTTGGTTGCGAAAGCCCTCAATCTCTTGAAGAGGGGGGAGAGGTTTCTCATATACTAGACCCGCAAGAGATCGGCACAATAAGCCTGTAATGGCTGCAGTCTGAAATCGGGACAGAAATCTTCAGGGCGGCGACTTGCTACTCTGATTACCGGTCTATAATTTAAGATTAACGTTTTCCGCTATCTATTTGTCAAATTTAGTTTGTTACATTTTATTAAGTTTGTTTTTACTATGACTGTTATAAGATAAGAAGGGAAAGTATTGCAAGGCGATCGTGCCAAATTTTTTACAATTATGTTTTCTCCAGATTTACATATTTTTAGGTCCCCTGCTGAATATGAAATTTTTTTTTTTTTTAGCGAATTGTCTAATGGGAGGACGAAATATTTCTAAAACACAAAAAATGTAGGCAGCTACCTACCCCAACAACCACCACGTCCAACAATCAAGTTTTTTTTCAAAATCTATTAATCGGAAGTGCCTAGTTTAATAATTTTTCCCGCGAATTTTTCATAAATACTCCAATAATTTTCTTGAAACATTTTTTTTTTTTTTTTTTTTTTTTTTTAAAGGAGTTTTCTCAATACTGAGCCTTTCCTCAACGGAATATGTTCTTAAGTTTTCCCTTCCAACTCTCTCTTTCTACTACATCCTCTGCGCGAAGTCCATTTCTACTGAGAGATTCCATCAGGAGATCTAACCAAGTTTTCCTGGGCCGCCCTTTTTTTCTCCTGCGGTCCACTTCCCATTCCATCATCTGCCTCGCTACACCTTCACCCTCCATCCTAAAATACATGTCCAAACCAGCAAAACCTTCTCTCCTGTATCCACTCCAGAACATTATGCTTTACATGCATTATTTCCCTTATTTCTTCATTTCTTTTCCTTTTTAATTTCGAAACTCTAGCAGATCTCCTCCAAAAATCCATTTCAGTTGCAAGGAGCCTGCGCCCGTAAGCTTCAGTTAGGGTCCATGTCTCTGCTCCATATAGCAATATACTTTCCACGATTCCATAGTAAATTAACTTTTTCGTATGGTTCAGAATATTCTTTAAACATCATACACTAAACTTTCGTACACATATTTATGTCTTATCATTTTTATTTGAAGTATTTTTCCCGGAAACGTCCGAAGATATCTTTAAAGTACCACTTCAAATAAACGATATGATTCAATCGCCTCTGTAATACTGAGAAGGTAAAATTAAATTTAGCAGCATTGCTAGAATTCCAAATTGGAAGAAAATTTGTTAAAACCGGAAGTGCTAGGCTTTCCTTTTTTGGAATTTTTTTTGGAAAACGGCTCCAGCAATTTTCTTTAAACTTGGAATGCTTACTTAATAGATATAAATCTGTTTATTTTAGATACTTCCCACTGTGGAATTCTTTGTGTTAAATTTCCAATTTGTAGGATTGGTTTTATGTTATTAGGGCCCACTTTTGACTTCTCTCTAGCTGCTTGGGTTGGTATTTATTAATACATATAAGCTAAATTTTAAGTTTAAAGCAAATTTGCCATATATAAACAGAGGAATAATAGAAAGTCCGTGTGTGAGTGATTGTTTTTAAATACATTACATTATCAATTATTTTGTTTGATTCCACAGTGGTGGAAAACGTCAGGGATTTTTTTTTTTTGTGGTCATTAACCGGTTTTTCGGAACATTTGCCACCATCTTCAGAATGTCCTGATAGTAGAAACAGAATGATGTTTAAAAGGGCAGCGTGAAGATGAGCGAATATCCGAAACCGGTTGATGAAACAAAATAAGGCCATTAATCACCACTGAAGAAAATCTCTTGATGTTTAATTCTTCACTTTATTGGTTTACTTTCGAGGCACTTCAAAAAAAAGTCATAACTTCAAAAAAATAAGTTTCCCCAAAACAAATTTGATTTTGATTTTTGGGAAATTTTGCAACAAATCCCTTAGTTATAGTTATTTATCAAGTTTTGAGTTTAATGTTGACATGGTTAAATCATACCACCTATTTTAACTAAACATAATCCCACACCCAAGAAAGCCTTGTGTTTCCGGTTAATACAGATTTCAAAAATTTTATAAATAAAAAAGGTTTTAGCGAGCTTTACTACTTATGCCAATCGTTGGCCATTAAAAGAGAGCAAATGGGACATAGGATGGATCTTAAGCTCAGTCCGCATGGGTCAACAACACAACTAGGAACTTTTGGGGGTTCTGTATCTCCTATGTTAATTAGAGGCCATTGATTGGATTAATGTGCGGTCTTATTCTGGGCCCCCATGCCATGAATTGGATTGAAGTTTAAATGGATGAGAGAAACTGCTGCGGCAGGATGCATTTTTCATTGCTCATTATAATACCCCTGCTTATATATGGAGAGCTAGACAGAGGGTAAGGCAATGCAATAGAAAAAGGAACGGGCTTGATTTCCTTAGAAAATCTAACATTATTATTAACCTAGCCTCGTGAATAAGATTAGGAAATTATTTTACAAGTCACTAGAATCTGTCTAGTCAGGAACATCGTACTAGACTTTGGTCTAACTGAACTAACTATACGGTTCTCCGCCGTTGTACATGTTAATGATTGAATGAACTTGCGATTCATTCATTGCTTAAAAAAAAAAAATTACAATAAATGTAAAAATAATAGTACAAATTAAATTCTGCACTTAGTTACAAATCTGTAATTTTTTCTATTATGCTGTTCACATAACCGCCTAAGAACGTTTTCCTCGAATTTGGGGAAATACTTAAAATCAATAATTCTATAGTAAACTTAATTACGTATTTTTACTTTCTCTTACTCCTTAGTAAGAGGAAGTATTGTAATCGCGTCAAATTTTCGATATCAAGTTTTCACCGGAAATATCCGTTTTGAAGGCCCCTTCAAAAGTGGTATTTAGCAAATGGTCTGTGTGTGTGTGTGTGTGTGTGTGAACAGCATAGCTAAAAAACGAAAAACTGTAAAGCTGAAACTTGATATTACGTTTAGGTATCACCATGGGGCATCTGACAGCGGGGTCATCTGTCAAAATTCCTCAACCGGAAATACTACTTTTACTTGTTGTTTTTTTACTTTTTTTTGCGATTTTCTCAAAAATGATTTCGACGATTTTCTTTAAACTTGGTATATCAAATAAACATACAAAGAGCTACAACTTTTATTTGAAACATTTTCTCTGGGAAAATTCATTTAAGGGCAGTTATGGGGGCGGAGTGGGGTTACGTTTTCATCTAAAGGGCTATTTCAGTTTATTCAATTCTATCATATAAATAATGTTAATTAGAATTAAATATGTTGTTGAAATTCCGAGTTTGGAAAAAATCGCATAACCAGAAGTGCGGTTTACTTTACCACCTTCACTAAATGATTTTTTCCGCGATTTTCTCAAAAATGGCTCGGATGATTTTCTTGAAACTTCTTACCTAAACTAAACATACAATGGTCTACAACTTCTATTTAAAACATTTCTCTAGGAAAATTCATTTAATGGCACTTTTAGTGGAGGGTGGGGTTATGTTTTTCTCTAAAGTGCTATCATTGTTAATTATACAATTATATCATCCAAAGAAAATTAATTAGAAATAAATAGATGGCCAAAATTCCGAGTTTCAAAGAAATTAGTAAACCGGAAGTGCGCTTTTACTGAATAGTTTTTTCAGTTTTCGTTGAATTTAATTAAATTTGATAAACTATAAAACTTGTATTTTTTTTTTTTTTATTTGTAAAATATCTTGTGTGAAAAATTCACATGACTTTCTTCTTAAAATTATTAAGTTTCTTTTAACCATTCGCTAAATAAAATATATTTCGTAACCAGGGGACCCCCTCACAAAAAAAATAACTTGCATTTTTCGAAACTACTACTAAACTGTGTTGCAAATTAAGAGAAATTAAAAAATTAATTAACAATAATTTCGTTAACGCCCTGATCCATTACTCAAGTATTTTATAAATAAGAATTACTTATTCCTATTTATAAATATTTAATAAGTTAGTGATAAAACCAAACGGCCAGTTGTGTGAAGGTTTTCCCCCACTTCGCATAGTATTGTCCCCTTACTCGTGTAAGACAGATCAATAATGCACCATTTTAACAACCCCCTCGCCCTGCAATGCACCATTCTATAAATCTTTTTGTTTTCATTATTTCTTATTTATTTTATATTATTGCATTAATTTCTTAGTTTTCTTGTTCTGTTATTAAATTTTATTAGTATACATAATGTATTTATTTATTTATAAAAACATTTAAAACTTTAACTTCTCTTTTAAATAAAATCAACCTTAGCCTTAAATGTATTCCCTTTATTATTAAACTTAAATGGTTAATGTATGTGTTATAAAATATAATGTGTGTATTTTGTTATATACAAATATAGCACCCCTGTCTGGTGTACGGCATATGTGTGTGTATGTTTGTGGTAGTGTGTAATGGAGAACATACTCAGTGAGGAGTAACATACATGGCCTACATTATTAGGAACACCGAGAGAACAGTACGTGTGTGTCTTTAACAACACTCCCCACCCCTCCCCTACCACTCATTGTCTTTCACTCACACAGCGTGTGTGTGGAGCTGCTGTAGTACACTACTCTCTGCCTTCTCTATCTTCTTCAGTTTTTGTTTGCTGCCCTTTTTTATTTTTAATACAAGCCTCTATACCTCTAACTGCGTATATTAAAACATTTATATATTACAATTCTTCTTTCATTTTTAAAAAAATTAAAAGATTGTTTATTATTTATTTCTCTTGTTACAAAAAGTAATATTACGATCTTGTTAGATTTTCGAAATTGAGTATTTAACCAATAATACTTGTTTTCGAGATCCCTGTGTGGAATGAAAATAATGATTTATGCAAATGGTGAACAGAATATCTCAACAATGAAAAATCGCTGTAAGCTTAAACTTGATACTTTGTTTAGGTACTAACATACTCATCCGTTAGTAAAGGTTTTAGAAAGAAGGATGATTCGAAGTTAGAATTTATAGCCCACAAATCTGAAACTCTTAAAGTGGATTTTAAATTGCAAATATATTAAAAAATAAGTTTCTGTTACAAACTTAATAGATTATATACTTCGAAAATAAGTTGCAAATAAAGCTATCGAGGTTTTTAAACAAGATTTATTTTAATTTTAAGTTGATGTTAAAATTTTATCCAGCTCCTCAGTATAATCCTCCTCTACTAGATTTAGATTGTTGTAGGAGATTATTACACTGCGACCTGAAAGATCTATCTTGTGCCCTCCGGAGCCTTCTCAGTGCATTACCGGCCTCCAAGCAGTGTTCTCCAACTACAGACAACATTGCCTAGTACTGGACAGTGAGTTGTAGAGGCTCCTAGGAAGGAAAAAAAATCTAAGGGCAGTATGCTGGATTCTCAAACGCGGGACCTCCGCGTTGCTAGTCCAGGCGCGCTACCTCTGAGCTAATCCCTCCCTTCTCCCTTGGCTTACGTCAATTAACTAGGGACGGAGACCCTAGTTTGTGTACTGTGTTTGTCTTTGTCTGTTAAGTGTAGAGTGTATGTAGTTCTAGGTGTATTGTGTACTGTTCTGACGAAGTGTATGGAGTAGTGATCTGTGGTAACCGATGGAGTCGCTACTCCCCAAGTAAGCTGCATGCAACAGATACCCACCCCTTGCGGACATCTACTAAGCTGCATTCTAACCTTCATGCCATGGCATGCTGGGCATGCGAGCAATGTGAAACAGGACGAATTTGGTCCGAGAAGGTTCGAATTGATTTTTATGGAATCTTTCTTTATTGATCCCAGGCAGAATCATTGGCAAAATCATTATTTTCGTTCGGCCTGGATTCCCAACCTCGAATTAGTGAGGATGCTTGCAAAAGCCTGTGGCACTTGCTCCATCCACCATGGCCGTTTGGCCTACAAGATAATAGTGGGTCTGTCTGTGTTGTGTCTGGGACCGGGCAGTGTGCAATCTTAGGGAAGTATATTAGCGTAGGTTTTACTTGACCAGTGAAAGAACAGATGCCATAGAACAGATTCCTTGTCTACTACTATTTTGCGAAAGCAAAATTCAAGCCTACATCTGAGACTTGCTTTTTACACGCTCGGAAAGGTTTTCAAACTACGTATTATTCATAAATAGTGGTGACTTGGTAACGAAGAAAAAACAACCAAAGCTTATTGAAGCAAGTTTGCCAAAACATCATTTGGTACATAAAAAAAAACATTTCATTTATTTTTGTTTGAACATAGTTGACAAGGTGTGACAAGGCCACCCACCTACTGTTATGCAAGCCTATAAATTATTTAAACAAGAATAAGGCACTGCATTCTATTATTATTGTTTCCCCTTCCATTAATTGAAAATATGATATACGAAAAGATTGAGATAAACAATAAATAAGTTTGGAAGGAATTTGAAACAACTCTTTTCAGGAAAATACGTTCTTATCGACTCCCACATTTCATTTGCATATAGAAAATATAGGTTGTATCAAACTTTTTAATCCGCTAAACTATAGTGATGTCATGGATCCTCCAGTAATTGTCACCTGACAGAAATTATGGCAAGATATGCGAAAATTATATTATTGAATGTTTTCAATGATTAGTGGAACGGTTAATAAGAAGAAACTAAGTGGGGCATATTTCGATTTTTTTTCGAATACGTATATAATTCTGAAGAGACACTCGTGACCATGACACATCCTGAGGAATAAAAGAACTCCAAAACCTAAAATTTGAGCATATATATATTATACTTGATTTACTTGCTTATGTGTAGCAAATTTCCTCATGAACTTAGTTGCGATAATCATCAAACTGTTGAAACGTATATCGTACAGAATTATTGCTTTTTACCTGATAGGTCAGCCGTCGCGGTTTAATTACAATTAATAAACATCGCTATTTTCCTTTCACAAACTAATTATTCCAGTTTTATTACTCTTTTATTGTTGTAAAAGGAAATTCTTGTTAGACTTTCGAAATTGAAGTTTCATAGGGAAAAAATATGGTTTTGTGTGAGTGAGAGAGTGATAGTTATCAAAAAAGCTTTAAGAAACTTAAATTTAGTTTCAATTAAAATCGAGTAACGAATCCCATATGAAATTTTGTGCTTAAATTCGTCAAACGAAGTTTTTTTTTAATGCATTTTTACGATAATTATTCAATAACTGCCCTCATATCTTTATTTATTTATTTATTTATTTATTTTTAGTAAATATTTGTTTTGAGTTTGACTTTTTCGAGGTAGTATCTTGAGGCAATTATTTTATTCGTTTTTTATCGGAGGTTGAATTAAATCGTGTTTCAATGAATCGTCATTAAAAACTTCGCCTGTCTAAACTTACATTATATTGTCAAAGAATTTGATCACAGTCCTTAAGGTTTATGGATATGTTGTCGGATGCTAGTTGCTGTGGATTCGAGAATTTTTTCCTTTCATTTTCCTTAAGCAATGCTTGCACTTGTTAAAAATGTGGCCATCTTTGTTGTTAAAATTTGAGAGCTTTTTTTTTTTTTTTTATAAATCATTGGATCCATTACATGACTCCATTCTCATCGAAAGAACGATAATATGATGTTCGGAATCTAAGCGACCATTTGTAGCTAGCATTTGGCCATCTATTAATCAGACGGAGAAGATAAGGTGAGCTGCGGAATGGTCATGGCCGATAGACATTCTTAAATTAGCAATATTACGTCAAGGGGCAAATTTTTTGAAGGATAAGGTTCCCTCATGGTTTATCTTGAACAATTGGCACAGGTTCACTCACTTCTAGTCGTCTTGCTGGGCCATTAGTTACCAAGTTTGCTGAAATAATGGAATATTCAACAGCCCCGCCTTCGTCAATAGATCTGTATGGTCTAAAAATGATATGGGATTTGCTTTATTTCATTATAAGTTATGGAAGGTACCTTGTTTTGTCCTTCTTTCTTATATATATACTTGCGTGTGGAATCATTCTTGTTTCTCAGGATCATTGGGATGAATTATAATCATTGGGCGCTGTTATGAGCGAGAGCTCGGGAACGGCGAAGACGGTGTGTGAAATAAAAAATGGGATTTGCTATATATCCGGTGATCTGGCAATGTATGTAGAATAGTTCGTCTCGATAACAATTGTGAGATTTACTCGTATAATCAGATTAGCCGTGATATCCTACACCTGCCGCCAAACTATGTTATTCAACGAGATCAGGACTCACTTGAAAACTAGGTCCCAGCTTGTGAGCACTTGGCTAGTGCCAAGCTTGCGTTATATATCTGGGGCACGACATGGTCCCATAGAATTGTCCACGTAAGCTTCGGCTTTTACTGGTTAAGACTGCATCGAGACATCTCAGAATGGTATAGATCTAATGTAGAGCTAGGAGTCAATTTTAGGAAAACTAGCTTTCCTAAGACGTCTTTTATGAACTGCCGGTCATGGGAGTAGCTGCTGGCTGGTTTGCTGGCATTTTTTTTCCCAGGCTTTTAGGGGATTCGAACATAAACACATATAAATGAATAAAGCGTCAGCTCATTCTTTACAGTACACAGTATTCAACGTACCAGTTTTATTTTCATCCCCAGTCTTTCATGCTGTGGGTTTGTGCGCGTATGCGTGCTTTTAATTGCCGTTTGAATAGATCGATAGTGCCATACAATTACTTATTTGAAAGACTAATTCTCATTGAAAATGAGTTGATCACAAAAAAAAAAAACATGCACGTCTGTAGTAAATCCTCACGTAATTAATTTACAAACAAATTCACTTACCGGTACACAAATACATACGTATTGTTTTCCTCCATAAATGCGCCAACTAAAAGTAAACACTTGTAATATCATTACAATAATTATAACTTGGGTCAACACAATTACGTAATAACTATTTTTACTATCTGTTACTACGGATAACAAGATTGTGTCTTTATTTTAACGTTTTGAGATCGTGTCAAATTTTCGAAATTTAGTATGTTTTGAGGTAATCTGAGTCAGAAAAAGTGGTTTTCAGAAATTGTTGGGTATGTGAATATAGTCAAAATAATTCAGAAACGGAAATTCAAAGTTGATATTATTTAGTTTAGCTTCTAACCAGAGGACTACCAGACATTTTGGTAAAAATATGTCTATCCGGGAGGAAGTACCACTTTCCTAAATGGTTTTTCCAATTTTTTTTTTTTTTGCCATTTTTTCAAAAACATCTCCAACGCTTTTCTTTTGTATTGGAAAATTTCATTTCCGAGAGATTCTGTGGAAGGGTCATCAAGGTAGGTAGGTGCCTTTTTGTCCAACATGCCATTTCGCCATATTATAACAATAAAAATTACATGAATTGCAAAATTTCCAAGTTTGAAGAAACTCGGTTGACCGAGGATTTGCGATTTTGCTAAAGCGATTTTTTTTATTAAATTTGGTATACTAATTATAATATTTGATCAGTCATAATTTTTTAAACTGCAGTAAGAGTGTTTCACATCATTTCTTTTTTCTACGTTCTTTTACCTCCTAGTAAGAAGAAGTATTGTAATTATGTCAAATTTTTGTTATCGAGTTTTCACTGGAAATATCCGTTTTGAGGTCCCCCTGAGTCCAAAAAAGTGATTTTTTTAGAAAATGTTGTGTATGTGTGTATGTATGTATATGTGAACAGCATAGCTAAAAAAAAAACCGAAAAACTGTAGAAAGTTGAAACTTGATATTCCGATTCCGTTTTATCACCATGGGATCTGACACTAACTTATACCAGAAATTTCCGTAACCGGAAGTACCACTTTACTCTTTGTTTTTGTTTTTTTTTTAAACTTTTGTGCGATTTTCTTGGAACTAGGAACATCAACTAATAAACATACAAGTTTTATTTGTAACATTTCTCTGGGAAAACACATTTAAGGGCACTTATTATGGTGGATGGGTGGGGTTATGTTTTTCTCTAAAGTGCTATCATAGTTGATAAATACAATTCTTTCATCCAAACAAAATTAATTAGAAATAAATAGATGGCCAAAATTCCGAGTTTCAAGGAAATTAGTAAACCGGAAGTGCGCTTTTATTGTTTTGGTACGTATTAAATTTGGTGTACATTAACCATAAAATTTGAGTATAGTTTTGTTAACTTTTGTAGTAAGACAAAGTTGTGTGAGTGTTTCACATTTTTTTTTTTATTTTTTAGATTTTTATTAAGCAATAAAGTTTCATTTTGTTGTAATTTTCATTCAAAAAGCAAAAACTTAGTTGTTGATAAATCCATTATCACATGATTGCGTAACGATTTTTGTCGATAATATGGGGAAGGTCATTAGCCTGTTTTTTTTTTTCTAAATTATTTTTCATGACGGATTATTTGTTATATAAAGAATGAAAGAAAATTATTATTGTCTTAGTAATGCCTATTTTATGTATTTATTATCAGGTTTTTTAATGGATTTTTTATTATTATATATAATTAAAGTTTGTTTTAATAATATTTACTGATTTTTTTTTTTTTTTTTACAAATATGCAAACCTTTAAAAGTTTTTATAAAAGACTGTACAAAATGCTGACCGGAAATTGAATTAACTAATTACTGCTTAGTATGTTAAAAGTGTTTATCTCATATCTCTTATAACAAGAGCGTATTATCATAAAACTTCCAGACTTTTTCTCTTGCACTATTATATTCTTAGAAAAATGATAGTGAAATCTGATTCTTAGTGGAATGTTGTTTTAACAAGATTATATCAATTTCAATATTAAAATGTAATTTTTTTGAAGCTAATACGTTTTAATATTATTTCATTCTTAAAATTAGTATTGTATTAATTTTGTCGTTGAAATAATAAATTTACTGATTCTTTGTTAGAAAGTTCTTTAATTAAAATTTGTGAGTAGTGTAAATGTGCACGATCTAGGGCAAGTGGGTTAAAAATTATTTAGTTATTTTAATATTTACTTTTTCTATTGTTATTTGAAGGAAGTTTACATATAATTTCAACTATCAAATTTATGTATGTATTTCAAAATCTTTTCTAAATAATTGTATATGGATAAATAAAATCTCTCATAGGAAGGGTTATATATTTAACTTAATCATATAAATAAATCCATGTAATATTGTAAATCCTCCGGTGTTATACGGGCGGTTCCAGAATGGATGGTAGGTCTGGGGATCTGCGGTATATTTTGAGACCGGAGATCATTTGGCAGTATCTCTTGGTGAATGGACCACAGTCTGCCAGACTGAGGTTTATACAATTCTTTGTTATATATACTTGAATGAGAGGGTACGTAACTTAAAAGGTGTTTGTATCTGCCCGGACAGCCAACAAGCTGCACTGAAGGCGCTGAGTTCATATGTCTTCACTTCCATCAAATTTTGGTGTTACAATGTTCTAAAAGACTGGAAGAGCTTTCTTCTCTGAAGTATGTGCTTCTTGTCCGGGTACTGCAACACATGGGAATTTTTGAGAATGAGGAGGTGGGATAGGTTTGCTGTTGGCGTGACCTCTGGCACATCATGGACAGCTGTACAGCATTCATCCTTATGGAAGAGCTCAATTGGATGTCGGCAGTCCAAAATGCTCATCGGGGGCCCGGACGGCTATTAGTGAGACGTTACTGTGTCTTTCACGAAGCTCTCTCAGGCATCTGGTTGGATCCCTTACTGGCCATTGTGGTTGAAGGTGATATCTCTACGTACAGATTGTCTGGGCTGTGAGGAGATTAGGTTCAGGACCTTTGGTTCCCTATATAAGAGCCCAACGCACTATCACTGAGCTAATTTCTTTCCTATTTGGAGTTCTATCAATGCTTCTAATGTGTGTATTAATATTATGTAGGTTGTAAAATCGTATATTAACTGAAACATCGTATAATATCGTATTAATCGTATATTAACTTTAGAGGAAAAATTGTTCGCCCCGGTAAAAGCAGTTTTCTAGGGAAAATGTTTCAAATAAAAGTGATAGGTATTAATGTGTGTAGATAGTATATGAAGTTTAAAAAAAAAATCGGTGCCGTTTTCGAGTAAACAATTAAAAAAAAAATTCAGTAAGTCCCAGTTCCGGTTGCTGAATTTTACTCGAAATTATCGTGTCTGGCGGCGGGCGGTGGTAGTACCCAAAACGGACGGTGGATAGTACCCAAGTTTGAGCTTCCTGTGACTTTTCATTTTTGAGATATTCTGTTTCAGACAAACAGAAATCATTCTTAAATTTTTTTTTTTTTATTCAGAAGACCCCCAAAATATGTATTTTCGGTGAATACTCATTTTCGAAAATCTGGGACGATTGCAATACTGGCATTGTTTACTTAAATTAATATCCGAACAGGAACATTTGGATCAAATCAAACTCCGAAATCACATGGTAACTTTTCACTTTTTTTCCCCCCCCAATTACTATCCCAGAAATTCCCCCACCACCTAATTATACACAATTTTCTTGAGAACACCTCCAAAGATTTTACTATACCTATTAAATATATAATAAAATTTAAATATAAATATTATATATTTTCCCTTCAGAAATTTTTCCGGCGAAATTGAAAATTTGGGAGGTTGTTGGTTGGTCAGACACATTCATGTATTTCCGTTGGGGGACTCAGTATCAAAATCTAATATAAATGCTTCCTTTTATATAAAAATTTACAAAATATGGCTTCCATAAGTATTACATGATCCATTTACAGACATTATTGATATTTCACTAAGGTTAACTCCAGCATTACCAACTTCAACTTTAACTCCAGCATTACCAACTTAAACTTAACAAGTTTTCGAAAATATATAAATAATAAAATAATTAACGATTTACCATTGTAAATATTATTTATAAAATAAATTGATTGACATTAAATGAAATTTAATATTTACAGAAATATAATAATGTAATTTGTCGTATGTAAAAATTAAATTTTCGATAAACAGATTAAAAGACTCTGCCGGAAGTCAATTTTATCAATATAGAGAGAAATGAATAAATAAACATAAAATGACTTTTAAAAGTTAATTACCTTGATGTTTATATTGCTTTTTGCTTTGTGCTAATCTCATTAATTTATTTTTTTTTCTTTTTCCTCATTCTCTTTATCCTAAAATCACTATCTCTTATCACTATCATTCAAAAAATTACATCATAATTACCATTACTCAATTTAAAATCAGATTTTGAGGATTGGAATAAAATTACTAGAAAGTGTTTTGTTTATTTCGGATTAGTTTTTAAAAAAATTACTATTTGCTTTTAATCCTGCGGCTTGTCATTCATTCTTGATAAAATGTATGTTAAACGTGTGTTATAACTTTTTTCTTTTTTGTTTTTATAAATTTTTGGCTCGTCAGCATCTATGGTCATTTACACACGTAGCCATCTCAGTGCACAGCCGATCTCGGGGCACTGTTCTCTCGTTAGGGATAACACTGCCCATCACCGGACATCGGAGGTGTAGAGGCTCCTAGGAGGCAGCATCGCTGAATTTGTTGGACCCGGGATCTCCGCGGCGCTTACCACTGAGCTAATCCCCCTTCCCTCATCTAGTAATTAATAACCAACTTAATAGACATTTTACTTGTCTATTGAAGATGGGTTCACATGGAGTAGTAGTGAAGCGGGCGAAAGCACTACCTATCGGCCAGCTGGTCGTGATTACGACCTCGTTTGAACCATCAGTAGTGGGAGTTGGGGGTCGTGCCCGCTCTCGAAAAGGCGGGGCGTGAAAACTTCGACTGATTGGACTGAGCACGACTGCTTCAGTCGTATTCTTGCTGATAGTATTCTTGGATATCCTGAATAAGGTATTGTATACTAGAAAATGAATCACCGGTAGCTAAGAATCTTAAGGTGACATGATGCTTTCTTCGCTTCTGCCGGAATTGCTCTTCTCTCATATTGGTGTCCTTTTCTTGAATCGTTGGTTTCACTTTATTGACTAAAATCAAAAACAGATTTGGTTCCATCCTATAGAAATTTCTGTAACTCCAAGGATAACTCGCTGCAAATATTATTGGTGACACCGAGAAGTACATAACGCTTCTTCACCCAGTCCCGAACCCACACATGTCTCTTTGTTCTTTTATTCCAGATTTTCAAATGATTTCTCTACTCGTGTATTAATATTTTACAAAAAAACTTCCACAGCTTCACGTTCAACCATGATTGAATTTCTATGTAAATTTAGAAATTACTTATTTACGTATCATCAGCGTTGCTCCAATTATACTGATTTAATGTATCGAATCATACGAGTATAATTAAAAATAATTGTTTAGGTGATAATGTGGCTGGCGCCTTGTTTTTTAGTTTCGTCTTTTGATATATTAATACTATTTCAAGATTGAAAGATGAAAAAAAAAAAAAACAGAAATTCTGTCAGAATTGATTCCTGGAATTCCATTCATAATTCAATATAATTATGGTGTCTCTTTCTTATACCTGAAGAAAAGGATTTCTTTTTTTGCTTCTTGCCCACCCTCCGAATAAGCTGTAATTTCTGCTGGCACAGTCTCTAGAAGGGGCAAGTCCTTAGAAGCACCCAGAAATCAATTTTCTCAAAGTATCAGAGTCTGCTTTTCAAAACAGTGTGATAATATAGACTTGCACAGAGCAAATTTAGTTTATACACTAAAATCTCGCGAACTTGCTTGTGTTTCGTACGTATTATTTATCTCGTGGATATCTTATATCCAATAATAATAATAATAATAATAATATTAGTGAGCCAACTTGGAGCAATAACTAGATAGTTTTAATTTGGTTTCCATCATCGTAAAAATCCATCTTAATTTCTAAAAATTATATTAAAATATAATATCTCAAGTATTATTAGGTCATAATTATTAAAATTTATTAATCATATCGTTGTTTTTAATGCAAAAACAAATCATACTATAACTAGTTATAATAAACAATGAAAATGTATCTTTTTCATATGTTCAGTTGTGTTTTAAAAATAAACTTTACTAACTTTTGCCAGCGTTTCCGCCATTACAACTCATTATTAGTGTAGGGAAGAAGAGTTGTGTGGGACAGGGTTAGGTAGAATTTTTTTTTAACATAGTAATTGATATATTTTTAAACCTAATTTATCCTTTAATAAATTCTTTTTTTTTTTGTTTTTTCTTTTTTTTTTTTTTACTGTAGAAATATTTAATATTTACCTGCAATGTCATTAAAAGAATTTAATGAATTTGTTTTTCATTTGAATATTACAAACATGAATTGTGAACGACTAACGTTACTTTCTTAAAAAAAAAGAAGAAAATACTCTAATCATTAATAACTAGACAGACAGCCGAGTGATATTCTAATTCCTCACTTGTATCCAAGGTTGTTTATATGAGTCTGCGTGCATATCCATTTATGAACGCGCATGAACAAACTGTCGATTGATTTGTTATTTAGATAAAGAAGCATTAAAGGTTTACTAATATAATGAAGTATGTTTTTATGTAATGTCCAAAATGAACCTAGGCTAGGTATTTTTAATTGCTGTAACTGATAAAAGCTAAATGTCTTTTAATTATCTCTCATTATATAAGGGGGGGAAATGTTGGGGTTTTCATCGATAATATGTGTTCGTATCGGCCAAGCAAGAAGTTGACGTTATTGGGGGAGGGGGAAGTTCGGGCAGCACGTTCGCCGTTGTTGCCTCAGTCCTTATACTGTCCAATTGTATTCGACCAAAAAAAAAATTCCGAGTCGTTTTCGACAAAAACCAATAATAAATAAATTCGCACATCACACATTCCCTCCCATCCTTTCAAGCTCTAAAATGATACCATCTCTTTTTAATAATTGGCAAAAATATATCATCATCATCATCATCAAAAAAGAAAATTTAATGTTCTTTGCATTGGTGAATATTTTAAATTTACTTCAACGCGTATTCTCTAGGAGTTATGGACCATTTTTTTTTTTTTTTTATGGGAATCGAAAACGGTTGAAACTCAGGACTATGGTTTATTATGAACTTTTTTTGTCCCAAATGAGTTGCAAGAACCCACCTACTTAAGTATGGTCAGTGCAATGGGGCTGCGACCCACCCCTGTTCGGTAACTCGATCTGGTATACAGATGGATCCAGAACTCCGACTTGGGTCGGAGCTGGGGTCTACGGGGGCAGGCCTAAAGTTAAAATTAAGGCCAGCCTAGGGAAATACGCCACGGTCTTTCAGGCTGAAGTCGTGGCGTTATAGCTCTGCGCTAGGGAGATTATAAGGCACAGGATAGTGGGTAGAAGAGTGGCCATATACTCCGACAGTCAGGCAGCCCTGAAGGCACTTTCCTCACACCAAATAGTCTCAAGACTGGTGTGGGACTGCCTACTTGCCCTCACCGAGGTGGGTACTCGGAATAAACTGACACTCGCCTGGGTGCCGGGACATGCGGGGTTCCTGGGCAATGAGAGGGCGGATGCCCTAGCGAGGGAGGGCTCGCAGGATACCTTTATAGGCCCCGAACCCTTCTGCGGCTTGTCCAGGAGCCTCATCCAAACTTCTATCAAGGGGTGGATAGAAGATCAGCGTCTGCGTTGGTGGGAGGGAACACCAGGACAGAGGCAGGCAAAGCTCTTCATTAAAAGACATTTGCCTAAATTTACCAAAGACCTACTGAGCCAGACCCGAAGGGATATAAGGTTAATTGTGGGTCTACTAACAGGGCATTGTAGGCTAAATAGGTACATGCACCACCTACAACTTACGGATAGTGCGGTATGCCGATTCTGCAAGGTAGAGGAGGAGACCCCGCCGCACATCCTTTGTGAGTGCGCCGGCCTGGCGAGGATTAGGTTTCTTCAATTGGGGACGGGCAATCCCGAAGCTGGAAGCTTCATGACGGAGCCGCTCTCAGCTTTGCTAGGATTGGATTAGGAGGGCAAAGCTGGGGGCTGTTCTGTAACTTAAGGGGATCCACAATAGACCTCAATTTGTAGGTCGTAGTGGAATTAGGCTCCCCACCCCCCGATTCTATGCTATTCTATGGTCAGTGCAATCTTGGAACATCCTGTAATATATAGGGGGCCTTTAGAAGTCAGTTTATGTGCGCAACTATTTGAGTGTAGTGTACCCAAAGAGAAATTCTAGCGCGCACACATTCCTTTGGTAAACCTACATTCAGAGAGCCACAATATTATATTTACGGTCGTTATTGGATTTGATTTTATAGTCGATTTCCTGGAGCATCTTATTGATACAATTGCCCAATAGTTTTTATTTTTCAGAGACCCCGGAGCTTTCTCAGCTGTTTCTCTCTGGGCAAAGAGCTGTAGAGGAAATCTAAGGGCAGCACTCTGCTAGGCTCTAACCCTGGGACTACCGCATGGTTTGCCCAGCACGCTATCACTGAGCTTAATAATAATCACTTCCCTAATTTGACAGTGTACGTAATTCACAGAACGCTGTCTAAAGTATTGCAGTGATGCATGTAGTTTTCTGTATTCAGTTCATTTGTCTCACAATTCAAGTAACACTCGAGTATGAGAAAATGTATATTACATTTCTATTTTTTAATTTCTCTTACTCTTAAGAGGGTAAGAGGGAATATTTTTATATTCGCTCCAAATTTTCACCGGAAATATCCGTTTTGAGGTCCCCTGAGTCCAAAAAAAAAAAAAAAAGGAATTGATCCGTCTGTATGTGTGGGACAGCAATATCTCAAAAACGAAAAATCGTAGAATATTCAAACTTAATATTTCGTTTAAGTGCTACTAGAACCCCTCAAAAGAAGCTTTTCGCAAATATTGTTTAACCGGAAGTGCCACTTTATTGTTTTTTAGGTTTTTGCCCGGGAAAATTCATTTAAGGGCACTTTTGGTGAAAGCGTGGGGTTAGGTTTTTTTTTCTACAAGTGTTATTTTTCAGTTTATTACACAATTCTATCATCTAAACAATATTAATTAGAATTAAATATTTCTAATATTTTTAAAAAGGGAAAGTATTTTGTTTTAAAATGACTTGAACGATATTCTTATGTGAACTACATATGATAAATAGCTACAACATTTATTTGTAACATTTTTCCGGGTAAAGTCATTGTAGAGGGAGAGATGGGGCTTTAAGTTTTTCATCTAAAGTGCTGTCATGGTTATATTCACTGAATCATGGTTATATTCACTGAACAGTTTTTACAATTTTTTGCGATTTTCTTTATAAAAACACCGACAAATTTTAATTTTAAATTTGGTATACTGACTAATAAAAGTTTTTCAGTTACAATTTTGTAAACTGCAGTATGAGAAAGTTATGAAGGTTATCGTATATTTTTATAATCTTAATTAGATTATTTGAATAATTTTTACTTTCTCTTACTCCTAATAAGAGGAAGTATTGTAATCGTGTCAAATTTTCGATATCGAGTTTTCACCGGAAATATCCGTTTTGAGGTCCCTGAGTCAAAAAAAGTGGTTTTTAGCAAATGGTGTGTGTGTGTGTGTGTGTATGTGTTGTCTGATTTGAGTATGTATGTGAACAGCATAGCTCAAAAACGCAAAATCGTAGAAAGTATCAAAACCTTGATATTACGTTAGGTGTATCACCATGGGATCTGACGATGCGTTATGTGTCAATATTCCTCAACCGGAAGTACCACTTTACTAGTTGTTTTTTTTACGTTTTGCAATTTTCTCAAAAATGGCTCCGAAGATTTTCTTTAAACTTGCTATATCAACTACACATACAAAGAGCTACAACTTTTATTTGAAACATTTCTCCAGTAAAATTCATTTAAGGGCACTTCTGGGGGAGGGGTGGGTTAGGTTTTCATCTTAACTGCTGTTTCAGTATATTAGACAATTCTGTCATCTAAATAATGTTAATTAGAATTAAATATGTTGTTGAAATTCCGAGTTTGAAAAAAAATAGATAACGGAAGTGCGTTTTTACTGAAATATAATTTTCAGTTTTCTGGTATTTTCTCGAAAATGGCTCCAACGATTTTCTTTAAACCAGCGTTGTTAACTATACATATAAAGAGCTACAACTTTTATTTGAAACTTTTCCCCTGATAAATTCATTTAAGGGGACTTTTGGGGGAGGGGGTTTATGTTTTTCTTTAAAATGCTATCACAGTTGATTATACAATTCTGTCATCCAAATTGAAATAACTAGAAATTAATATATGACCCAAATTCCGAGTTTCAAGGAAATTAGTAAACCGGACAGTTTTACTGGACAGTGTTTTCACTTTTCGACGAATTTCATTAAATTTGGTACACTAACTATAAAATTTGTCAATTATAATTTTGAGTTCTGGAGTAAGAGAAAGTTGTGTGAGTGTTTCACACCAGATTTTTTTTGTTTCAAAATAACTAAGTTATCTTCATGTTATTTAGCAACATTAATAGGAGAGGTGTAGCATTCTTAAAGATGCTAATGAGCGAAGTAATAGAAACGAAGATTTTATATAACTTATCGTATTAAGATAATTTCGATAATAAATAAAAAAAAAAGCATTGAAATTGACTAAAAATATGTATAATATTTTAATGAATGTTCATATTAAAAATGATTTGTCTTCATTGAATTACATGAATCATCTCTTTTCTCTAGACATCATAAACTCTGTAAGAGAGAGATCATACTGGAAAGTTATCTATTATATAATTTAATCGTGGAAGTCCCACCCACATTTTTAAAAGTCTTATTGGTTTGTCATAACATTTATATTAACAATGAAAAAGAAGTTTCATTACTTTAATTCTTCATTTATTATATAGTTAAATATTTATTTTGTATACAGTTGGAAATATTTTTTTAAATATGAAATTTGTTTAACATGAAGTGTTTTCATATTTATTATGGGGGTGAGAAAAATTGAAACAAAGTTTCATTTTCAATACTTGCTACAGCCACTGGTTCTGTTGACAAATTGAAGGAAGCGTGTTTGCTTATATTAATTTCATTTAATTTCTTACAGAATCTAAATGATTCATTTGACTTTTTCTTAATATAATATTACAATTTTAAGAGACATATATTTTGTTCAAAACATTATATGAAAGCGCGCCGCCTATCAACAACAATCAGCACAACGTCTCACAGCATTTTGATAGATAATTCTAATGTACATATATTTCGACAGAATTAATCATGTTTTAAATGTAAAATGTGTTTAAATCTGTGCAGTTATATTTATTTTAATAAAAATTACAGAAATGCATTTAATATAATATATAAATAAGGTCGTAGGAACAACCTACAATGAATGTACTTTGAAGTACATTTCCTTTGTTCAGAAAAGCTTAACTTTCGGCAGCTCGCCCAGAATTTTTCAGATATCAGATTATAATCTATCAACTAAAAGTTCTATCCGTGTTATTATGCGAAATATAAGTTGAGTTGTTTTAGAAAAACTAAAGAATTTTGAAATTATAAAAAACATGGTGGATGATTTTGGTCCATAACTTGGCTAGCATTTTGGGTTTCTTTATAACTTCTGAACGCAATAACATTATTTTTGAACCTAGTGCAAAATTCTTTATTAGATACTTATGTTCTTTATAAATACACAATACACAACAAAAACCCACCCACCCACCCCCTACACTCTATTCACAAAATTGTTTAAATTCATGTATTTCCAGTTGTAATGGATCGCCGTGACATATTTTGGCATGCCTTGTCTGCAGTAGGGCGCCGCCCACAAGCTACGTCACTCCATCACTAACAGTTAAGATTCTAATCAGTAAAGTCTACGATACTGAATGAGAAATAATAAGACTTTAAGAGCTAGTTGAGAATAGAGAGCATTTTTATATACATTTTCTCAGCTCTCCTACTACTTCTGAACTTGTCCTTCCTAGTATTACAGTTAGGTAGTTAGGATCTTCATAGTTTGTGATGGACTTGACGCAGCTGCTGCAGGCAAGACACGCCAAAATATGTCATGGCGATCCATTACATTCTTTAAATCGATTAAAATTAGAATTTTGAGTACAAATATTCTTCTTTGTTGATTAAGAAAAAGTAAAGCAAAAAACTAATTATATGTCTTCTTGGAAACTTGAAAAATCCATCTGACTTGTTATTTTTTTTGAGGTGCCCAAAATGTGAGAAACACTATTATTAGCTAGATATTTGTTTAAGAATATATTTTATTATCTATTAACTGTTTTTTTTTTTTTGTTTGTCTGGGCAAAATAAGATAAAAAAATAAAATAAAAAATTACAAAACACCGGAAACTTGTTTTTTTTTTTTTGTTTTTTCCTTTACGTATCCGACAAGGTTTCTAGGAAAATCTCTACCCGGAAATGTCTCCTGTTTTCTCTAAATTAAAGTAATATAAATAATTATTTTACATTTTATTTTTATATAAGACTGAAATTTGAAATATTTTTTGTGGAGAAAATTCATATTTTTTGACGATAATGGCGTTGCCTTTGATGTTTAATTTCTGTCTGTTTGGTTGTCGATTCGTCTATTGCGACTCTTTCTTTTTTTCATTTTCTCTTATACTCAAAATTTTGATATAGATTTATTATATTTGTAATGTGCGTGTTTGACCCCGATTATTGTTCTATAGTTAGATGTTATATGATGATTATATTTGTCTCTAATTTTATCATTTTTACTCATAACTTTACCTTTTCAGAAATTTATTAAAGTTTTAAATCTTATATAATAGACAATGTAATCAGTTCTTTAACATTTGATTCGTTCGTTAACATTAAAAAAAAATTACATAAAATTAAATGTACTTTTAACTTTTATAGAGAAAACATTTTTTTTTTTATAGATGTTTCACAAAATGTAATATTTTATTTAGTATTACTCCTTTCTTGTCTGTTTAACCTTACCTATTACAGGTCTGACAGAAAGGTTAATTTTTTTTTTTTTTTCAGGGTTCTACTGTCATAAAAAGAAAAATATGACTCAATATTTGTTCCGCGTTTTAAAATTTGCTGTTTTTAAAAACATTTAAATATAAATACTCGTAAATATCTTTTTTGAGTCTTTTTTTTTTTTAATGAACTTTTATTCCTAGCGGAAGTATTGCCGATCTTGTCGAATTTTCGATATTGAGTTTTCACCGGAAATATCAGTTTTGAGGTCCCCTGAGTCCAAAAAAGTGGTTTTTAGCAAATGGTCTGT
Source organism: Triatoma infestans (assembly GCA_011037195.1). NCBI lineage: Eukaryota > Metazoa > Arthropoda > Insecta > Hemiptera > Reduviidae > Triatoma > Triatoma infestans. The sequence goes on from JAAEAF010006638.1 coordinate 48,812, forward strand.
GTGGATGTATGTATGTGAAACAGCATAGCTCAAAAACGAAAAATCGTACAAAGTTCAAACTTAATATTTTAGTTTAGTTATCACCATGGTGGGATCCTACAGTGGGTCATCAGTGAAATTCCTCAACCGGAAGTACCACTTTACTAGTTTTTTTGTTTTTTTTTACGTTTTTGCGATTTTTCTGAAAAATGGCTCCGACGATTTTCTTTAAACTTAATATATCAACTACATATACAAAGAGCTACAACTTTTATTTAAAAAATTTCTCCGGGAAAATTCATTTAAGGACACTTCTGGGGGTGAGGTGGAGTGGGGTTAGGGTTTCATCTAAAGTGCTATTTCAATTTGAAAAAATTCTATCATCTAAAATAATGTTAATTAGAATTTGAATATGTTGTTGAAAAAATCGGAAAACCGGAAGTGCGTTTACATTACCACTTTACTAAATGATTTTTTTTTTCACGATTTTCTAAAAATGTTTCCGCGATTTTCTTGAAACTTTCCTATATAAACTAACATACAAGAATTTTACAACTTTATTTAAAACATTTCTCTGGGAAAATTCCATTTAAGAGGTCACTTTGGGGGGGAGAAGGGGGTGGGGTTATGTGTTTTCTCTCTCTAAGTGCTATCATAGGTTGATTATACAATTAAAAATTAATTAGAAATAAATAGATGGCCAAGATTCCAAATTTCTCAAGAAAATTAGTAAACCGGAAGAAGCGTTTTTTTTTTTACTGCGACAGTTTTTTTTTAGTTGTTTTGTTCATTATTGGCTTTTTACAAAGTAATTGTTATCCACCTGTCTGTGTTGGTAGGTTGGCAATTTATCCTTATATATTTCTCTACTACCTCTCTTCTTACCTATTTCTCTACTACCTATATATTTTGTTGTTACACCTAATTTTTAAGCACGCTGATCTATTTTTTTTTTGAACTACAAGCTTGATATGTAAATGCATTTGTGTTATTAACCGTTAGACTTTTACGAGTACAACGTAATCATTTTTTTAAGTACTACTTGTCATACTGAGTAAAATTCTCGATGCTGCTGAGAATTTAATGGAATTACAAATTGATTGTTAAATTTTCATTAAAAAAAAAAAAAATTATCACTAAAGAAATATATTTTTAAGGTCGTAAGAGTAAGAAATATGTTTTAAGTTTTGTTTACTCTTGGAGGGGGAGCGTTCTTTCAGTGGTTTTTTAATACCAAATTTTATTTTCAATATTCATATTTATAATTTTTACTTTCTCTTACTCCTAGTAAGAGGAAGTATTGTAATCGTGTCAAATTTTCGATATCGAGTTTTCACCGGAAATAT